>WNWK01021898.1:0-33429 GCA_009830355.1 Cherax destructor | reverse complement strand
TTCCCCGGCAAACTCCACCACCGCCAAGGACCTCAACAGAAGGGATGGACACCCCCCCTTCCCCCCTTTCCTAGGAACTAGAATCCCTGGGAAAGCCCCCGGGGGGGAAAACTAAGGGAAAAAAAGGGGGAGGGATGAGGAGGGGGGGGGGGGAAAAAGGGGAAAAAGGGAGGAGGGGGGGGGGGGGAAAAAGGGGGGGAAAAATTGGGTTGGTCTGAGGAAGAAGACCAAAGGCCCAACCCCTCAGACCGCCCCCTTTTTTACCACCCCAAAGGGCCCCCCCCTTTAAAAGGGGGGGCAGGGGGGTAGCACCACAGACCATTGGGCCAGGGATCCCTTTTTTTCCCGGACCCCCAAAAAAACGCCAGCATTTTCTACACTGCTGCGGTGTAGGGGCCCCCTTTTTCAACTTGAAAACGGACCTGAAATTTAACCAAGGGTTTTAAGTTCTCGGCAAAAAAATTTAAAAAAAAGCTATTTGAAAGGATAACGTCTTCGTTTAAGGGGGGAGGATAAAAGTGTAAAATTTTAAAGGGGGATGGGGAGTTTTGGAGCTAAAGCTCCCTAAAAATTCATCACCACATGGGGGGAAAATTTTCCCTTTGGGACAATGGTGGGGGAAAAAAAAAAAACCCCACAACAAGAATTGAGGGAATGGTGTTTGTCAATAGTAACAGGAGCAGTATCTATGGTTGTGAAAGAAAAGATCACGGCTTGGCCAGCATTCGGGACCGTGATGATCGGGCCCGCTCTTGGGGGGGGGAAATGAATGTCTTTACCAAGGGGGAAACAAAACCCCCCAATTTTATCCCCCAAAGGGATGGGTATTGGGAAAATCTGAGAGAAAAATTTTTGTCTTTAGTATTTTGGGAAACAGAGAGTTTAAAGTGCGTGATGATTTTTTTGTTTCTGAGATGAACGAAAAAAATTTTTGTCGAATTGTCATGTGGGGTCTTGGTCTTTTGGGTGTGGGACCAGGGGGGGTGAGGAGACGGGCGACCCATTAAAATTGCCGCACCGTGGGGGGGAGCCCCCGGGTATCAAGGTCAGAGAAGAGCAAAGGTCAGATTTTCAAAAGGGGCGAGGGGGGCCCCCGGGGACCTGAAGCGGGGCGAACTGGCACCTTTCAGGAAGGGGAAGGGGTTTTCCAAGAGTTATCCATTAAAAGGTAGGGTCAGAATAGGGGTGGTATAAAGGGGGGGCCCGGGGGGGAGAGTCACGGATTGGGGGATCCTTTGGTTACTTTTTTTTTTTTTTTTTAAAAAAAAAAAAAAGAAAAAAAAAAAAAAAAAAAAAGAAAAAAAAAAAAGGGGGGCGTGGAGGAAAGTTTTAGGGGAATGAAAGGGGCGTAAACCCCCCCCCCCCAAGAGGACCTCAACACCCAAGTAGGGAGATGCTGCATGGAACCCGGGTTTTCCCTACCCTTCATGCCCCCAAAAAACCCCCCCAACCCCCGGGGGGGCCCTCCCCCCACCCCCCCACCTCCGCGGGCAAAAAAGAGGGGGGCCGGATATCCACCACAAAGCATACCGCCTTCAGCCACCCCCCGGGAAAAAAAAGGGGGCCCCCCGAGTACACCCGTCGCCCAAAGATAAACCAACCCCCCGGGGCCGGAGGGGGGGGCATCCCCCGGCGATCCAGATTCCCGGGAAACTACACCCCCCAAGAACCTCAAGGGGAAGGGGAAAGGACCCCGGGACCCCCCCCCTACCTTGGAAAAAAGAATGCCCGGGAGAAGGGGCCCCGGGTAAAAAAGGGGGAAAAAAAAAAGGGGGGGGTGGGGGGGGGGGGGGAGGGGAAGGGGGGGGAAAAAGGAAAAAAGGGGAGGGGGAAAAGGGGAAAAAAGGGGGGGGGGATTTTGGGGGGGGTTGGGGTTTGGCCCGGGGAAGAAGCCCCAAAAGGAAAAATTTTTTAGCCCCCAAAACCTTTAAAATTTAAAAAGGGGCCCCCCAAAGAGGGAATGAAAGAAGCCGGGGTGCCCCGGGGAAGAAACAAAGATAAATAGGAGAGTTTAAAAGGGGGGGAAATAAATGGGATTAGGGGCGGGGGTTTCAAATAGAGTTAGAGCTAAAAAAAGGAGGGAATAATGTTGAATAATCAGTTGGGGGTAAAGAGAGAGTATAAATGCTTAAATTCAAGGATTAATTTGGGGAAAAAATAAAGGTTGGATGTGGGAAAAAGGGGGGTTTTAGTGTTTTTTGCACCTGGAGAAGAGAGAAGGGGGGAGAGAGAGATTTTGGGAAATGAGTGAGTGCGGGGGGGATTTTTAACCAAATGAAGAGAAAGTTCCCCGGTTTTTCGTCATCCCCAAACTCAAACATTTATTTTTATTTTTTTAAAAAAGGGGGGCCGGGGTTCCCACCAAGGCAGGGTGGCCCGAAAAGAAAAAAAACTTTCATCATCTTCACTCCATCACTGTTTCCCAGGGGGAGGTGCTTTACACTACAGTTTTAAAACTTAAAAATTAACACCCCCCCTTCCCGAGGCCGGGGACTGTTTTTCCCTCTCCAGAACTCAAGTCCGGGCCCCCGTTTCCCCCGAATCCCCCCATAAATGTTCTTTGCTCACCTCCAACAACGTCAAGTATTAAAAAACCTAGCCTCCTTCCCCTCCCATCAAAACGCTCCAAAAGCTTGCTGGAAGTCCAAACCCCCCGGACACAAAAACCCTTTTCCCCCCCCCCCAACCTTTCCCCAGGCCGACCCCCACCCCCCCTTCCCCCCACTACGATTTATACACTCGAAGTCATTTGCCTCGTTCCATTCTCTCCCTAAAGCCCAAAACCTCAACAACCCCTCCTCAGCTCTCTGGACAATCGTTTTGGTAATCCCCCCTCCTCCTAATTTCCAAACCCCGGGTTCTCTGCATTATATTCACCCACACATTGACCTCAGACTGACATCTCCACTGCCTCCCCCCTTTTTCGTTGCAACATTCCCCACTTATGCTTCACACCCATATAAGAGCTTGGGTATAACTATACCTCATACATTCCTCTTTTTCCAGGAAAAAGGTTCTTTGTCCCACAGACCCGAAGGGCCCCATCCCCCCTTTTTCCCCTCATCACCCCATGTTTCCCACCTCATCCTTCATAGACCCATCCGCCGACATGTCCACTCCAAATTTTTAAAAAATTCCCACCTCCCCCATCCTCTCCCTCCAATCTGATACCCAACCCACCTATTTTTTTTGTTATCCTCATCACCTTACTCTTTCCATATTCACTTTCAATTTTCTTCTTTTACACCCCCAAAATTCATCCACCAACCTCTGCAATTTTCTCTTCTTTCCCCCAAAAGCACAGTGTCATCAGCAAAAAACATTTGGGCAACTCCCACTTTGTATTTGCTTCTTTATCTTTTTTTGCCCAACACCTCTTTCCAAGACCCTCGCATTTACTTTTCTTACAACATTTATGTAAGTGTATTTTCGTAAGTGCCGTTGCAAGTGTATTTTTTGGGGGGCTGGGAAAAAGACTAAACCCAATGGGAAATTTTTTTTAAAGGGAAAAAAATTTGTTTGGTAATGGCACTTGGGCAGCATTCTGGAACGAATTTTTGGGAAAAACCCAGGGACCACTGTACTTTTGGTTGGGGGTCTTAATGCTAAAGTAGGTAAAAAAGTTGTGGAGGGGGTAATAGGGGAAATTTGGGGTGCCAGGGGTAAATGTAAATGGGGAACCGTTAATAGAGCTATGTGTGAAAAAGGTTTGGGGGCGTAATACATATTTCATGAAAAAAGAAGATAAATAAGTATACAAGGTATGATATAGCATGTAAAAAGTAGTTTGTTGATTTTTGTATTGGTGGATAAAAGGTTTAGGGTAGGCTTCAGGATGTACATGTTTATAAAAGGGGCAACGGGTATATCGGATCATTATTTAGTTGTAGCTACAGTTAGAGTAAAAAGGGAGATGGGACAAAAAAAAATGGCAACAGCAAGTAAGAGAGAGGAAAAATGTATAAACTAAGGGGGGAGGAAGTTAGGGTGAGATATAAGCAACTATTGGCAGAAAAAAGGGGGGCTAGTGCAAGTAGGGGGAAAGGGGGGTTTAAAGAGTTGGGATGGTTTAAAAGAATTAGAAGTGGGGAAATTTGGTTTTAGGGGGTGGATGCAGGAGGAAAGAGGAGTGGTTGGGGGAAAGAAGAAGTAAAGGGGGTGATAAAAAAAAAAAGGTAGCTTATGAGAGGTTTTCCCAAAAACAGAAGTGTTAATGAAGAGCAGATATAGTAAAAGAATAGTGAAGTGGGGGGTGAGAGAGTGAAAAAGGAGAGCAGATGAAAGGGGAGAGGCTCGGGTCAAAAAATTTTTTGCTGAAAAAAAGGGAAAACTTTTTTGGGAGTGAGATAAACAAGTTAAGAAAGCCACGGAACGAAGGGATTTGCCCAGTTAAAAACAGAGTAGGGGAGTTAGTAGATGGGGGGGGGTATTGGGTAGATGGAAGAATATTTTGAAGGAATTTTTTAAATGTCGATAAAAAGGGGGAAAATTTTCCCATGCACTGGCCAGGGAGGTGCAACATGTTTAAGAGTGAAAAAGGCAGGATGTGAGTGGGGGGGAGGTGCATGAGGCTTACGTGAATAAAAGGGGGAAAAAACAGCTGGAATTGAGGGGATAAAGACAGAAATGTTAAAAGCGGGGGGGAATATAGTGTTGGAGTGGTTGGTATTTTTGTTTAATAAATGTATGAAAGAGGGGAAGGTACCGGGGAATTTTGGCAGAGAGCATGTATATTTCCCTTTTTATAAAAAGGGGAAGGGGATAAAGGAGATTGAAGAATTAGGGGAAAAAAATTACGGGAGTATACCAGGAAGTGAGGGCAGGGTTATTATTGAAAGAATTAGGGGTAAGACAGAGAGTAGGATTGCAGATGAGCAAGGAGGCTTTAAAAGTGGGTGGGGGGATGTGTAGATCAAGTGTTTACAGTGAAGCATATGTGAACAGTATTTAGAAAAAGGTAGGGGGGTTTTTCATTGCTTTTAGGATTTGGAAAAGGGCTATGATAGGTGGATGGGGGGAGCAATGTGGAAAGGCCCAAGTGTATGGAATAGGTAGTAAGTTACTGAAGGCTGAAAAGAGTTTTAGGATAGTGAGGCTCAGGTTGGGGTGGCAGGAGAGGGGGGAGATTTTTTCCCCGTAAAAGTAGGTCTTAGACGGGGATGTGTAATGTCACCATGGTTGTTTAAATATTTATAGATGGGGTTGAAAAAGGGTAAATGCTGGGGGGTTTTGGGGGAGAGAGGGGGGATTAAAATGGGAATTAAATGAAAAAGGGGGATTTGGGCACAGTTACTTTTTGCTGATGATACTGTGCTTATGGGAGATTCTAAAGAAAATTTGAAAAGGTTATGGATGAGTTTGGGAGGGTATGTAAAGGTAGAAAGTTGAAAGTGAACAGAGATAAGAGTAAGGTGATAAAGGGGATCAAAAAAATTTAAATAAAGAAAATTGGATATCACATTGGGGAGAGGGGTTATGGAAGAAGTAAATGTTTTCAGATATTTGGGAGCTGACGTGTCAGGGGTGGGTTTATGAAGGATGGCCCTTAACCATAGAATTTATGAAGGAAAAAGGTGCGTGGTGTGTTGAGGTATCTGTGGAGACAAAAATCGTTATCCCTGGAGGCAAAGAAGGGAATGTTAAAAATAGTGGTACCAACACTTTATTTGGGGTGAAGCATGGGTTATAAATGCTGCAGCGAGGAGGAAAACTGGAGGCAGTGGAGATGTCCTGTCTAAGGGTAATGTGTGGTGTAAATATTATGCAGAAAATTTCGGGGGGTGGAAATTAGGGGGTGTGGAGTTACTAAAAATATTTGTCAGAGGGCTGAAGAGGGGTTTTAAAGGGGGTTTGGTCATTTAGAGAGAATGGATAAAAAAATAGAATGACTTGAAGAGAGTATAAATCTGTAGAGGAATGAAGGCGGGTAGGGGTTGTTTGGGAAAAAGGGGGAGGGGGGAAAAGGTTTTTTGGGCGAGGGCTTGGACTTCCAGCAAGCATGTGTGAGCATGTTAGATAGGAGGGGAATGGAGACGAATGGTTTTTTGGGCCCCGATAGCTGTTGGAGTGTGAGCAGGGTAACATTTTTTTGAAGGGATTCAGGGGAAAACCCCAAAAGATTTAGTTGGACTTGAGTCCTGGGGAAAAGGGAAGTACAATGCCTGCACTTTAATGGACTTATTCTCAGCTGTCGTATCTGAGCGCCTCTGCAAAGACAGTGATTATGTAAGAGTGTGGTGAAAGTGTTGAATGATGAAAGTATTTCCCTTTTTTTTTATTTTTTTTTCTTTTTTTTGGGCACCCTGCCTCGGTGGGGGGGATGGCCGACTTGTTGAAAAAAAAAAAAAAAATTTAGGATGCTGTTTGTAAGCCAGGGGGTGTTCTTTCTTTGTTTTTATCAGGCAATGCCTGTTATATAGGTTTTGGGTTTTTTTAAAAAAAATTAACACTTCCTCCCAAAATCAAAAAATTGACTGCTAGCTCACTCTGAAAAACAATTTTATTTAATTCTGAAATAAAGTTATTAACTGATGCCACTAATTCCTAGGATTAAGAACCCCTTACGGGGGTCAAGGCAAACCCTTTCCCTTTAAAAGGGAAATTCTCTAATGAGGTACTTTAAGTGTTGTAAAATTGAATTTTTTTTTTTGAAAAGTCTTTTTTGACATTCAGAACACTTGTATGGTTTTTTTTATGGTTTTTTTTTTGTGAATGAACTCTCTGTGGTTTTCTAGGTTTGATCTCCGTGAAAAATGTTTTGGAAATTTAGAACACTGAAAGGTTTTTTGTGAATGAACTCTCATATGATGTGTTAGGGTTGATCTATGTGAAAAAAGTTTTAGACATTCAGAACACGGGGAAATAATTTTTTTCCTTGAATGAACTCTCATGTGTTGAAATGGTTGATCTTTAAAGTTTTTTTGGACATTCAGAACACTGATAGGGTTTTTTCTTTTGAATGAACTCTTATGTGTTTTGGAAAAAGGGGTTAATCTCTGTGAAAATTTTTTTAGACATTCAGAACATTTGTATATTTTTTCTTGTGAATGAACATTCATGTGCTTTTTTTGGGGTTTGGATTCCGTGAAAAGTCTTTTAGACATTCAGCGCACTTGAAAGGGGTTTTTTTTGGAATGAACTCTCGGGTTTTGCATTAGATGTGATTTACATGAAAAGTGTTTTAGACATTCGGAACATATGGTTTTTCTTGTGAATGTTTCGGGTCCCGTTTTGGGGATTATTCCTGTAAAAAGTCTTTTAGACATTCAGAACACTTGTATGGTTTTTTGTGAATAAATTTCCCTAAAGTTTTGGATTAGGTGTGATTTCCATAAAAAGTTTTTTAGACATTCAAAACCCGATAGGGTTTTTTTTCCTTTTTGAATGAACTCTCATGTGTTCTATTGGGGATGATCTCCGTAAAAATTGTTTTAGACATTCAGAACAATGATATGGTTTTTCCTTTGAATAATTTTCTGGGGAAATGTTAGGAAAGTCTCGGAAAAGTGTTTTAGACATTAGAACAATGATAGGTTTTTTCTTGGAATGAACACTGGGGTGTTTTATTAGATATGATTTATGCAAAAACTTTTTTTAAACTTTTCAGAACACTGATAGGTTTTTTTTTAAGGAATTTGGATTGCTCCATCTTGTTTTTTTTTAAAATCTTTTAAAAGGACTTAACACTCTCATTGTTGACTCCCAAAATTAAAACTGCTGACGGTGTCACATTTTTTCAAATGGTGAATAATTTTTTTAAAGGTACTGACACCACAAATTGGGGCCATTTGAGGAAAATTTTTCCACCCCTTTTTTCAGCCTTTACAATTACCTAAGTTGATCCAACTCCCAATATATTTTCTGTTCTATAAATTTTGACCACGGGGAAACCAACCATTCAACTATAAAAAGGTAATCTGACTAATTTTACCAATTAAAAAAATTCAAACCCCAAAAAAAAAGTAAAAAAACAAAGACTTGGTAGCTCCCCAAGCAGTTTGAACTGTTAGAGAAAATTAAAGGGAGAAACCAGAAGTGACAACTCTGCAGCCAAAGTCGGGAGATAACAAAGATAATCAAGCCTCCATGTTAGCCATAGACTCCCCAATTTAAAAGGGGACTGACTCTAAAAACAAGATATTACAATAGTGATGGTTATGCAGTGATTATACTAGGCAGCTGGGGTTTTTACTGCCAGGTGAGGAAATTTAATAAAATGAATGAAGGTGAAAATGGTGGAGAGTATTATAAAAAAGTTGAGAATAGACTAGTGATGATGGTGCATAGAGAATAATAATTTAGGGAACGGGTTAAAGTGATGATGTTGAAGAACACTGTAGACATTCCAGCCATTTAAAACCACCTTGCCTCAGTTCATTAATTATGTCCCCAGTCTTCCCCTTATAACATCATATTTCTTTATTGGAAAAATAAAACTTATCCCAATAATTGAAACAGACTTAGTAAAACACTTTGGGGGGGCTAGGGGGTCCTACTTAGGGGGGGTCCCCCGGGAAGGGGCCCACCCTTCCTTAGGAAAAACTAAAAAACAAATATTTCTGCCACTTTGAGCTCTAACTACTTCCAGTCTGAAACCAACAAATATTATCTCCTTTTTCCCGTAGTAAGTCTTCCCGTCTATCAAGTGACAACAAGAAACAGACAAAAAAACAAACCCTAAAATTTAACACAATGATGTTATTTTAAACCAAACCAAGGGCAGACAGAGGTTTGCTTTTCTGCAGCATGCACTGTGTCAGCCAAAATTTTTTTTCGTACACTAACTGTCCAGACTCATTCTTTTTTATGTTTAACCTAAAATTTACCACTAACAAATTTGAGGATGCTGTCATTAATGTGTAGATTTACATGACACTGACATCAATGATATAGATCTATGTGACACTGGACCAAACATAGATTTATGTGACACTGGCATCAATGACATAGGGTATTTGTGGAATTGGGCCCCTACATGGATACAGTGAAAGGGTTAAAACCAAATTGCATTCCCCTAATGACCCCCATAAAATTAAATGTACGTATTTTGAAATTTGTAAAGGAATATTTTTTGAGAAAAGGGCATTGAGACACACTGACAACACAAGTCTCTCATTATTTTTAAAAAAATTTTCATAAATAAATTTAAAAGTAAAAAAGTAAATTAAAAAAAAAATAATTAAAAAATATATCGTAATTCATTTAGTCTTTAAATAAAATAGCTTCCCGACACATTCAGCATAAGAGCCCCAAGGTGCTTGTGCATGCCCCCTTGATGCAAGTTCAAATTACATCAAGAACAATGTAGTGTTACATGTCCATTAACAATTCAATGAAATAATTTATAAATCAGAATTAAGATTTTTTATCTTTTTTTGTTAAACAATGTAAACAATTATCAAAATATTGTTTCAATACAGTTTTTATTATGATTAATAATAGCCCCAACATCAACATGAGTATACACATTAACAATAGCACACAACATCAACATGAGTATACACATTAACAATAACCAACATCAACATGAGTGTACACATTAACAAAAAGCAACAACATCAACATGAGTGTACACATTAACAATAGCACACAACATCAACTGTCATTATCCCATATTATGATAATGACGGGAAAATAATACTGAAATACATTCAGAATATATGAATAAAAATATTTTTTAAATCATTAATAAGTTAATGAATTAATCTCTCAGACTATGTGAAGATTATATATCTGAAGTAATACAGATATATAATATCCTTTGGGCACAGTCAATATTGGTAATAAAACAAAAAAAAAAATTTCTACCCTTGGTTTCATAAAATAACACAACTGAGTTTTTTTTACTTCAATGAAATGGTTAAAAAAATAACAGATTTTTTTTAAAATTTTCGATATAGTTAAATATTAAATAGAGAATAAAACCAAACTTTGTTTAAGACTCAATACTTGGTCCCACAAAAATCAAATTTAACTATACATTTATATAATAAGCTAATTAACATAATGGTAATAAATTTTATGGATGTTGATAATACGTACAGTATTATATTAATATAAGAACAATACTATTTCGATGAAAAGTTATACCCGGGCGGAGCTGGGGGTTTAAAAAAGTCAGAATAATGATGTGTTTCGCATGATACAAGTGAAGATATTCACAATGTTTTCATCAAAATTGGTCAAATTGACTATTTCTGCCACTTATATAATTTTCAGCAATGTAAACATAATTTTATTCACATAATCAAAACAAAAGAAAAAAAACCATACCACGGGTGGAGTTGAACCCCACGATTCTTCTGTTGAGATGTGACCTGAACAGGGCAATATATTAGTCACGAACTAAAGATTAAATTGTTTTTTACAGGGCCCCGACATCGGATCAGAGGGCCGACCATTTTTTTTTTTCGGCCCAATTTTTCCACGACTGCCCGTTTCCCGAGTTTCAGCCTGCGTCCCGCCCTGTCCACCCCAACCCTTGCGCGCCCCCACGGCGGCGCGGACCCGTCAGCTTTTTTACCATTAGGTTCCCGCCCCTCATTCAAACATTTCACATTAATTTTATTGTGTTTTTGATTGTTTATTGATTGTCACTGTGAAATAAGCACCATGGGTCCAAAGAAGCTTCCATGGCACACCGTGGTAAAAAAGGGGAACACCATCGAACGAGATTAAGGAAATTTTTTTGTGGAATAAGGGCAGAAATTTGTTGAAAAAAACCACCCTGAGCAAGTGAAATAAGCCATCTCTGCAAAAGTTCAGTGGAGCCATAGCACTTTGAAAAGAAAGAGGCGCCAGAAACAGAGGGCTTTGACAACAGGGGCCCTCACTATTCGAACATAATCCGTTCCAGGGGCTTGTTTTTAACACAAAATGTCGAAAGGGATTTAACCCCGAAACTGTCCACACATAATATACATTCACCGCGTAGCACAATATTTTAAAAAAAAAAAACATTTTTTTTTTTTTTTAAAAGAAAACTTTTTATAAACAGGATAGGCTAAAAATTTGGGGGCCAGTAATTCCAGATATAAGCCCGCCAATTTGGTACGGGGCCACCTGACAGCAAACAACCTTGCAGAAGTAATGCCGATATACTAAATTTTCAGTTTTTATTTTAATATATATAATTTTTATGTTCTGATAATTACAATTTATAATAGTTCTTGTGATTTCATAGCCAATCTTTGTTCTGACACTAATATTAGGTACTGAAATAGTACTCAAATAGTCACAATCACACCAACAGGTGAACATTTTCACCTGCCTTGGTTATTTACTATTGTCTAGAAATACAGTGGACCCCGGTGTTCGTCCATTTTTCGTAAGAGAATACTGTTCAAGTGCCATTACCAACCGAATTTATTCCCTTAAGAAATAATGTAAAGTAGACTAGTCCTTTTAGACCCCCAAAACTACACTTATAAAAGCATTTAAAAAAATAAACTTACATAAAAGGGCGTGTTTTGAGCAGGACGAACACCGGGGGTTCACTGTATATAAAGTAGGGCCCCACTTATACGGCAGGTTAGGTTCCAGGCTAGTGCCTTAAAGCAGACAACGCCAAAAAGCAGAACACCATTTTTTTCCACTTCTAAATGCATATAAATGCCAGATAACAAGCTTACACTAACTTATATTAAGTTAGCAATATCACTAGGCATTAAAAAACACAATAAAAAGTAAGATACACACATAGTACACTTATTATTTACCTTAAAGTACAGTGGACCCCCGCTATTCGAATTTAATCCGTTCCAGGAGCTAGTTCTCAACGCGAAATGTTCGAGTGGCGATTTAATTTTTCCCATAAGAAATAATGGAAATACAATTAATCCGTTCCTGCTGTCAGGAGGCATGACAAAATAGTACTTCACTGTGAAGCTATTATCAACTCGACAGCTTATTTATCTATCACAATTCATCTAATATGACATAATAAACAATATAAATAACATAAAAACCTGATATACACTCTAGAATGAATAAAATATGTATGTCATTACGAATGTGGTGGCTGGGAAGGATGGTGGTGGCGAGCATTCTCGCTACAGCTGTGAAAACATCTTCCCATTCTTTCCTCCTTCAGACGTGTTAGTATAAGAGAAAACGGAGTTTGTAATGCTAAGTGCATTATTGTCAGCTTCATGGATTGAACAGAATTCGTACGTGTCAGGCTGGTAACAACAACAACTGGTTTGTTTACAAAACTCCCTCCCGAACCTTCATTTAATCTTGTTTACTCACCACTGCCTCTACTACCACTGCCTCTCACCACTGCCTCTACCACCACTGCCTCTCACCACTGCCTCTACCACCACTGCCTCTACCACCACTGCCTCTCACCACTGCCTCTACCACCACTGCCTCTCACCACTGCCTCAACCACCACTGCCTCAACCACCACTGCCTCTCACCACTGTCTCTACCACCACTGCCTCTCACCACTGCCTCTCACCACTGCCTCTCTCACCACTGCCTCTCTCACCACTGCCTCTACCACTGCCTCTCACCACCACTGCCTCTCACCACTGCCTCCACCTCCACTGCCTCTCACCACTGCCTCTCCCACCACTGCCTCTCACCACTGCCTCTACCACCACTGCCTCTACCTCCACTGCCTCTCACCACTGCCTCCACCTCCACTGCCTCTCACCACTGCCTCTACTACCACTGCCTCTACCTCCACTGCCTCTACCTCCACTGCCTCCACCTCCACTGCCTCTACCACCACTGCCTCTACCACCACTGCCTCTCACCACTGCCAACCACCACTGCCTCTTACCACTGCCTCTACCACCACTGCCTCTCACCACTGCCTCTCACCACTGCCTCTACCACCACTGTCTCTACCACCACTGCCTCTCACCACTGCCTCATACTTACTGAACAAACTCGAAACAATTATAATTAAGTGTGAAATGTCTGGATGAGCGTGGAGGGTATTGTTCTCTCGAGTGTAAACAAGGAGGGACTGGCTCTCCAAGTGCCTGGGCTAAAGCTCTCGCCTGATGCACGGAGGGCCCAGGTTCAATTCCCGGCGGGGCGGAAACATTTTGAAGTGTTTCCTTACACACACACACACACACACACATACATACAACAGGCCTAGTGTCAAATCGACATGTGCCTAGGACAAAATGGTAACTAACAGGTGATGGACACACTTGTTCGAATCATGATATTTTGTTCGCATGACGATATCGATTTTCTTGTTCTAATGACGATTTGTTCGACTGCCGAGCCGTTCGAATAGCGGGGGTCCACTGTACTACAGTGGACCCTCGGTTTTCGTTCACCTCCAAACTCGAACAATTTTGTAAGTGTATTTTCGTAAGTGCTTTTATAAGTGTATTTTTGGGGATCTGAATAGGTCTGGGGTGCATAATAAAAATGTTGAACTAACTAGCTACCAGACATCATATGATTTACCTTCCATACCGGACAAATTACATGCTTTTTGGGGGGTTATCCTAAGTAATTTACACTGTCCTTATGGGAACAAATTCGTTCGGTAACGGCACTCAAACAGCATTCTGGACCAAATTTAACCTACTTGACATTATTTCTTAAGGGAGTAAATTCTTTTGGTAATGGCACTTGAGCAGGCTTCTGGAATGAATTTTGCTCGTTACTCGGGGTTCCACTGTACTCTTACATTGTGTACAAGTTGTACAAGTTAGTACAAAATAAACAAACAGCAACACTCCCATTCTCATGCAAAACACTATGTATTTTTAGAGTTAATGATAGTATTATTATTGTTATCATAATAAAAAAGAAGCACTAAACCCACAAGGGTCGTGAATAGCCATATACAGTCATACCTCGGTTAACGATATTAATCCGTCAGAGAGGGCATATCTGTAACCGAATCAATCGTTAACCGAATCAATTTTCCTTATAAGAAATAATGAAAAAAAATTAATCCGTTCCAGACTTCCAAAAGTAGTAAAATAAAATATTTTTTAGAACTTTTTGACATTAAATAATACACTATTTAATGAACATTAAAGAAATACAGTGGTACCTCGACTTACGATTTTAATCCGTCAGAGAGGGCATTTCTTAAGACGAAACAAACGTAACACGAATCAATTTTCCCCATAAGAAATACTGTAATGGAAATAAATTTAATCCGTCCAAGACTTCCAAAAGTAGTTAAATAAAATATTTTTTAGAACTTTTGGACATTAAATAATAAATAATTGAATAAAGAATACATAAATACACATGCAAATATTGTACAATAACATGTCACTTACATTTATTGAAGAGTTGTTGATGTGTGGAGGACCGGAGGAGGGGAGAAGGTGGAGTAGTATGCTAGTGTTTGGAAGGGGAATCCCCTTCCATTAACACTGCAGGTACCAAGTCCTTTTCTGGGGTTACTTCCCTTTTTCTTTGAATGCCACTAGGACCAGCTTGAGAGTCACTAGACCTCTTTCTAACAACAAATTTGTCCAGGAGCTCTGTGTCTGGCGATTCTTTAACACATCCCTGAAATGACACACCACTGTGTCATTGTACAGGTTGCCAGCACGGCCTGCAACAGCATGGTTAGGGTGATATTCATCCATAAATGCTTGCACATCACTCCATTTGGCACAGATCTCCCTAATCCTTGAAGAAGGCACATTCTTCCATTTTTGTTCCACCTCCTCCTCCTCCTCTGAACCATTGTCCTGACCTCTGCTCTCTTGTTCCAGTTGCTGTTGAAGCTCTTGCAGATCTTCAGTGGTTAGCTCTTCCTTGTGCTCCTCCACCAACTGTTCCACATCCTCACCACTCACCTCTAACCCCAAAGACTTGCCCAATTCCACAATTTCTTCCAAAACAGGCTCAGGCTCAGGCTCAGGGTTCTGAGGCTCAGCCCCAAAACCTTCAAAATCCCTCTCTAGGACACAGTCTGGCCACAATTTTCTCCAGGCAGAGTTCAAAGTCCTGGTAGTCACTCCCTCCCAAGCCTTACCTATAAGGTGTACACAATGCAGCATATGGAAATGTTTTTCCAAAATTCTCTTAGGGTTATGTTCATGTCTGTGGTCACATCAAAGCACTTTTGAAACATTGCTTTGGTATAGAGTTTTTTAAAGTTGGAAATGACCTGCTGGTCCATGGGCTGGAGGAGAGGAGTGGTATTAGGGGGCAAGAACTTCACTTTGATGAATTTAAACTCCTCCACAATTTTCTCTACCAAGTTTGGAGGATGACAAGGAGCATTGTCCATTATCAGGAGGCACTTAAGTGGCAAATTATTGTCCAATAGATATTTCTTCACACTGGGGCCAAACACTTCATTGAACCAATCTAAGAAAATGTCCTTTGTGACCCAAGCCTTTTGTTAGACTTCCACATCACACACAAGTTAGACTTGCTGACACCGCATCTGCCAAACACTCGGGGATTTTCAAAAAGATACACTAGTAAAGGCTTCACTTTGCAATCACCACTGGCATTGGCACAAAGCATCAAAGTTAGCCTGTCTTTCATAGGCTTATGTCCTGGCTGTGCCTTTTCCTCCTGAGTAATGTAGGTCCTGTTGGGCATTTTCTTCCAAAACAGGCCTGTTTCATCACAATTAAACACTTGTTGGGGGAGGAATTGTTCAGCCTCTATGTACTCCTGGAATTCAGGCACATATTTTTCAGCCGCACTTTTGTCACAACTGGCTCCCTCACCATGCCTCACAACACTATGTATGCCAGTACGCTTCTTAAATTTTTGAAACCAGCCTCTGCTGGCTTTAAATTCGCTCACTTCACTCGTTGCAGGCATTTTCTTAAGGAGATCATCATGCAACTGCCTTGCTTTTTCACATATTATTCCCTCCGAAACAGTATCTCCTGCTAACTGTTTCTCGTTGATCCACACCAACAACAACCTTTCCACATTTTCCAGCACTTGTGGTCTGTGTTTTGTGATCACAGATGCACCTTTTGCAACAACAGCTTCCTTGATTTTACTTAAATATTTCTTATCCACAATGGTAGAGATGGTAGAATAGGGTTTACCATACAGCCTGGCCAGCTCACTGATACGCATTCCACTTTCATATTTTTCTATTATCTCCTTCTTCACTTCTATCGTACATATATTTCTGTTCCTTTTTGCCACAGGCTTAGCACTAGGATCTTTCCTTGGACCCATGGTAGCTTATTTAGCAGTTGCAAGCACTAAAAACAGTGGAATAATGACAATATACTGGTATGAATGCGTGGGTGTGGGTGGGTGGTCGCTCTCGCTTGTAAACAATAGCACACTGACGCTCCTGGAGTGCGCGTCAGCTGGGCTCCAAGCGGACAGGTCCGTACGAAAGGCGTAAGACGAATCAATCAACGGATGTCGCATTCAAATTTCTTACGTTATAAGTAACGGATATCGAATATAACGTAAGATGATAACAACGTAAGTCGAGGTACCACTGTACATGTAAATATAGTACAATAACATGTCACTTACATTTATTGAAGAGTTGTTGATGTGTGGAGGACGGGAGGAGGGGAAAGGATGGAGTATAGTATGCTAGTGTTTGAAAGGGGAATCCCCTTCCATTAACACTGCAGGTGGCAAGTTCTTTTCTGGGGTTTCTGCCCTTTTTCTTTTAATGCCACTAGGACCAGGTTGAGAGTCACTGGACCCCTCTCTAACCAAAAATCTGTCCAGGGAGCTCTGTGTCTGGCGATTCTTTAACACATCCCTGAAATGACACACCACTGTGTCATTGTACAGGTTGCCAGCACGGCCTGCAACAGCATGGTTAGGGTGATATTCATCCATAAAGCCTTGCACATCAGTCCATTTGGCACAGATCTCCCTAATCCTTGAAGAAGGCACCTTCTTCCATCTCTTTTCCACCTCCTCCTCCTCTGAACCATTGTCCTGACCTGTAGTCTCTTGTTGCAGTTGCTGTTGAAGCTCTTGCAGATCTTCAGTGTTTAGCTCGTCCTTGTGCTCCTCCACCAACTGTTCCATATCCTCACCACTCACCTCCAACCCGATGGACTTGCCCAGTTCCATAATTTCTTACACAACAGGCTCAGGCTGAGGCTCAGGCTCAGGGTTCTGAGGCAAAGCCCCAAAACCTTCAAAATCCCTCTCTAGGACACAGTCTGGCCACAATTTTCTCCAGGCAGAGTTCAAAGTCCTGGTAGTAACTCCCTCCCAAGCCTTACCTATAAGGTGTACACAATGCAGGATATGGAAATGGTTTTTCCAAAAGTCTCTTAGGGTTATATTCATGTCTGTGGTCACATCAAAGCATTTTTGAAACATTGCTTTGATGTAGAGTTTTTTAAAGTTGGAAATGACCTGCTGGTCCATGGGCTGGAGGAGAGGAGTGGTATTAGGGGGCAAGAACTTCACTTTGATGAATTTAAAGACCTCCACAATTTTCTCTACCAAGTTTGGAGGATGACAAGTAGCATTGTCCATTATCAGGAGACACTTAAGTGGCAAATTATTTTCCTGGATATATTTCTTCACACTGGGGCCAAACATGCCATTGAACCACTCTAAGAAAATGTCCTATGTGACCCATGCCTTTTTGTTAGACTTCCACATCACACACAAGTTAGACTTGGTGATACCGCATCTGCCAAACACTCGGGGATTTTCAAAAAGATACACCAGTAAAGGCTTCACTTTGCAATCACCACTGGCATTAGCACAAAGCATCAAAGTTAGCCTGTCTTTCATAGGCTTATGTCCTGGCTGTGCCTTTTTCTCCTGAGTAATGAAGGTCCTGTTCGGCATTTTCTTCCAAAACAGGCCTGTTTCATCACAATTAAACACTTTGTTGGGGAGGAATTGTTCAGCCTCTATGTACCCCTGGAATTCAGGCACATATTTTTCAGCCTCACTTTTGTCACAACTGGCTGCCTCACCATGCCTCACAACACTCTGTATGCCACTTCGATTCTTAAATTTTTGAAACCAGCCTCCGCTGGCTTTAAATTCGCTCACTTCAGCACTCGTTGCAGGCATTTTCTTAACAAGATCGTCATGCAACTGCCTTGCTTTTTCACATATTATTGCCTGCGAAACAGTATCTGCTGCTAACTGTTTCTCGTTGATCCACACCAACAACAAATTTTCCACATCTTCCAGCACTTGCGATCTCTGTTCTGTGATCACATATGCACCATTCGCAACAACAGCTTCCTTGAATTTACGTGTATTTCCCTTGGGCACAATGGTAGCGATGGTAGAATACGCTTTACCATACAGCCTGGCCAGCTCAGTGATATGCACTCCACTTTCATATTTTTCTATTATCTCCTTCTTCAGTTCTACTGTATTTCTGAGCCTCTTTACCACAGGCTTAGCACTAGGAGCTTTCCTTGGACCCATGGTAGCTTATTTAGCAGTTGCAAGCACTAAAAACAGTGGAATAATGACAATATACTGATATGAATGCGTGGGTGGAGTGGGTGGTGGTCGCTCTCGCTTGTAAACAATAGCACACTGATGCTCCCTGGAGTGCCCGCACAGCTGGGCACCACGCGGACGTGTCCAGGACAAATATCGTAAACCGAAGCAAACATTGTTAACGGAGTCACTATTTTGACATAAAAATGTATCGCTATCCGACGCCATCGTTAACCGAGGTATGACTGTATCTTCCACAACAGGCACAGGGTCGTCAGAGTCAGCCTCAAATCCTTCAAAATCCCTCTGTTGGACACAACCTGGCCACAGTGGTCTCCAAGCAGAGTTCAAAGTCCTGGAAGTCACTCCCTCCCAAGCCTTACCTATAAGGCCTATGCAGTTGTAGACATTGAAGTGATTCTTCCAGAACTCTCTAAGGGTCAATTCAGTGTCCAAGGTCATTTTAAAGCACTTCTGAAACACTGCTTTGGTGTACAGTTTCTTGAAGTTAGAAATGACCTGCTGGTCCATGGGCTGGAGAAGAGGAGTGGTGTTAGGAGGCGAGAACTTCACTTTTATAAATATGAAGTCCCTAGACATTTGGTCTTCGAAGTCTGGAGGATGTGCAAGAGTATTGTCCAGTACCAGGAGGCACTTGAGTCCCAAATTGTTATCCTGAAGGTATTTTTTCACACTTGGGCCAAACACATCATCAACCCAATCTTTGAAAATTGACCTTGTGACCCATGCATTTTGATTTCATTTCCACATCACACACAATCTTTTTTTGTGGACATTGGGTTTCTTGAACACTGTGAGAGTTTCAGAGTGATACACGAGTAAAGGCTTCACTTTGAAATCCCCACTTGCATTGCTACACAAGATGAGAGTTAGCCTGTCTTTCATAGGCTTGTGTCCTGGCAATGTCTTTTCCTCCTGTGTGATGTAGGTCCTGTTGGGCCTTTTCTTCCAAAACAGGCCTGTTTCATCCCAGTTAAACACTTGTTGGGGTTTCAGATTTTCACTCTTTATGTAGTCCTGAAATTCCTGCACAAACTTTTCAGCAGAATGTTTGTATGAACTTGCAGCCTCACCATGCCTTACAACACTGTGTATGCCACTACGCTTCTTAAATCTCTCAAACCAGCCTTTGCTGGCCCTAAATTCACTACCAGCAGCACTTGTTCCAGGAGTTTTCTGCAGAAGATCTTCATGCAAATGCCTTGCCGTCTCACAAATAACAGACTCCACTACACTGTCTCCCACTATTTGTTTTTCTTTAATCCACAATAGCAATAACTTTTCCATTAGTTCCAGTATTGGTGACCTTTGTTTCAAATGAACATTTACTCTTTTGGCAACATCAGTGTCCTTGATTTGTTCTTTCTTTCACAGGATGGTTGTAATTGTTGATTTGTTTTTCCCAAACATCCTGGCAAGTTCCAGCACCTGCATACCACTCTCATATTTCTCAATCACTTCTCTCTTAAATTCCATGGTGTTTCTCACTCTCTTTATCACAGGAACTTTACTAGGAACTTTCTTTTGAGCCATGGTTACTTATTTCGCAGTTGCACTGACAAAAAACAATGGAAAACAAGCGAAATGTTTGTATGAATGAGCAGAAGCTTCCTTACGCACCGAGAGACACAGCTAAACTGAAGTGCAAGTGGCCCCAGCTAGCGGGTTGACGCGTCCCATACGGCCGCTAACCAAAATAACGGCCACTAACTGGGAGCCATAAAACCGGCCGCTAACCAAGTTGACCGCTAACAGAGGGTTCACTTACATAATCCATTGTTTTTGGCACTTGTTTATTGTGTATGACTGCTAAATAAGCTACCATGGGCCCAAAGAAAGTTTCTAGTGCCAGTCCTTTGGTAAAGAAAGTGAGGAACACCACAGAATTAAAGAAAGAAATCTTAGCAAAGTACAGTGGTCCCTCGGTTTTCGTGTTTAATCCGTTCCTGAGGGATGCACTAAAACTGAAACACACGAAAACTGAAGCCATTTTCCCCATAAGAAATAATGGAAATTCAATTAATCCGTTTCAGACACCCAGGAGTATTAACAAAATATAATTTTTTAGAGATTAAATATAGATTTACATACAGAAAAGAATAACAAATAAATATAAAGCACTAATAACATGTATAAATGAACATTTAACATCACACTTACTTTTATTGGCGACTCTTGTTGGTGTATGGAAGATGGAGAGGAGAGAGGGAGGGGAGTTTATTGTTGGGAGGCAGGACAAAATGCTTCAATTTGACACTAATATCAGCTCTACGGCTTATTTATCTATCACAATTCATCTAATATGACATAATAAACAATATAAATAACATAAAAACGTGATATACACTCTAGAATGAATAAAATATGTGTCTCATTACGAATGTGGTGGCGGGCATACTCTGTCCAGCTATGAAAACATCTTCCTATTCTTTCCTCCTTCAGATGCATTAGTATAAGAGAAAACGGAGTTTGTAATGCTAACTGCATTAGATCACTTATTTCCAGTCGCTTCAAGGTGTGAACAGAAATCATTCCTGTCCAGGCTGGCTGGTAACAACAACAGCAGCATCAGCAGCAACAACAACTGGTTTGTTGACAAAACTACCGAAACTTCTACACTCTCATTCTCTCTCGTTTATTCATTTAATCTTGTTTACTCACCTCTCACTCTACATTAAGACTGCCTCTTACCACCACTGCCTCTCACCACCACTGCCTCTCATCACCACTGTCTCTCACCACCACTGCCTCTCATCACCACTGCCTCTCACCACCACTGCCTCTCACCACCAATGCCTCTCACCACCAATGCCTCTCACCACCACTGCCTCTCACCACCACTGCCTCTCATCACCACTGCCTCTCACCACCACTGCCTCTCATCACCACTGTCTCACCACCACTGCCTCTCACCACCACTGCCTCTCATCACCGCCTCTACCACATCTTCTTTCCAGTCGCTTCAAGGTGTGAACAGAAATCATTCCTGTCCAGGCTGGCTGGTAACAACAGCAGCAGCAGCAACAACAACAACAACTGGTTTGTTGACAAAACTACCGAAACTTCTACACTCTCATTCTCTCTCGTTTATTCATTTAATCTTGTTTACTCACCTCTCACTCTACATTAAGACTGCCTCTTACCACCACTGTCTCTCACCACCACTGCCTCTCACCACCACTGCCTCTCACCACCACTGCCTCTCACCACCACTGCCTCTCACCACCACTGCCTCTCACCACCACTGCCTCTCACCACCACTGCCTCTCACCACCACTGCCTCTCATCACCGCCTCTACCACCGCTTCTTTCCAGTCGCTTCAAGGTGTGAACAGAAATCATTCCTGTCCAGGCTGGCTGGTAACAACAACAGCAGCAGCAGCAACAACAACAACTGGTTTGTTGACAAAACTACCTTAACTTCTACACTCTCATTCTCTCTCGTTTATTCATTTAATCTTGTTTACTCACCTCTCACTCTACATTAAGACTGCCTCTTACCACCACTGCCTCTAACACTGCCTCAACCAACAAACAAGCACCACTGCCTCTCATCACCACTGCCTCTCACCACCATTGCCTCTCATCACCACTGCCTCTCACCACCATTGCCTCTCATCACCACTGCCTCTCACCACCATTGCCTCTCATCACCACTGCCTCTCACCACCATTGCCTCTCATCACCACTGCCTCTCACCACCATTGCCTCTCATCACCACTGCCTCTCACCACTGCTTCTCATCACCACTGCCTCTCACCACCACTGCCTCCCATCACCACTGCCTCTCACCACCACTGCCTCCCATCACCACTGCCTCATCACCACTGCCTCTCACCACCACTGCCTCTCATCACCACTGCCTCTCACCACTTTGCTACGATTTCTTTCTTTAATTCTATGGTGTTCCTCACTTTCTTTACCAAAGGACTGACACTAGGAGCTATCTTTGGGCCCGTGGTTGCTTATTTAGCAGTCACACACAATAATCAAGGGCCAAAAACAATGGATTGTTAAGAAATGTTTTGTATGAACTCGCAGGATAATGTTCACTCAACCAGAAACAATGCTACACTGCCTGAGAATGTGCGTGGGAGGCGGGCTTGCGGGCTTTGTATGTGCGCTGGGCACTGGACAGGGTTCCGGACCGAGCACGAAAACGGAGGGAACACACGAAAACAGAGGGCAATTTTCCATGAAAAACTACACGAAAACTGAAATACACGAAAACAGAGATACACGAAAACCGAGGGACCACTGTACAGTGAACCCTCGGTTAGCGGCCGTTCCTGTTAGCGGCCAACTCGGTTACCGGCCGGTTTTACGGCTCCCGGTTAGCGGCTGTATTGGACGCGTCAACCCGCCGGCTGGGGACGCTTGTGCTTCAGTTTGTTTGTGTCTCTCGGTACGTAAGGAAGCTTCTGCTCATTCGTACAAACATTTCGCTTGTTTTCCATTGTTTTTTGCCAGTGCAACTGCGAAATAAGTAACCATGGCTCCCAAGAAAGTTCCTAGTAAAGTTCCTGTGGTAAAGAGAGTGAGAAATACATACCATGGAATTTAAGAGATAAGTGATTGAGAAATATGAGAGTGGTATATGGGTGCTGGAACTTGCCAGGATGTTTGGGAAAAACAAATCAACAATTACAACCATCCTGTCAAAGAAAGAACAGATCAAGGAGGCTGATGTTGCCAAAGGAGTAAATGTGCTTACAAAACAAAGGTCACCAATAATGGAACAAATGGAAAAGTTATTATTATTGTGGATTAAAGAAAAACAAATGGTGGGAGAGAGTGTAGTGGAGTCTGTTATTTGTGAAAAGGCAAGGCGTTTGCATGAAGATCTTGTGAAGAAAACTCCTGGAACAAGTGCTGCTGGTAGTGAATTTAGGGCCAGCAAAGGCTGGTTTGAGAGATTTAAGAAGTGTAGTGGCATACACAGTGTTTTTTGTGGACATTGTGTTTCTTGAACACTCTGGGAGTTTCAGAGTGATACACGAGTAAAGGCTTCACTTTGAAATCCCCACTTGCATTGCTACACAAGATGAGAGTTAGCCTGTCTTTCATAGGCTTGTGTCCTGGCAATGTCTTTTCCTCCTGTGTGATGTAGGTCCTGTTGGGCCTTTTCTTCCAAAACAGGCCTGTTTCATCCCAGTTAAACACTTGTTGGGGTTTCAGATTTTCACTCTTTATGTAGTCCTGAAATTCCTGCACAAACTTTTCAGCAGAATGTTTGTATGAACTTGCAGTCTCACCATGCCTTACAACACTGTGTATGCCACTACGCTTCTTAAATCTCTCAAACCAGCCTTTGCTGGCCCTAAATTCACTATCAGCACTTGTTCCAGGAGTTTTCTGCAGAAGATCTTCATGCAAATGCCTTGCCTTCTCACAAATAACAGACTCCACTACACTGTCTCCCACTATTTGTTTTTCTTTAATCCACAATAGCAATAACTTTTC
The DNA here is from genome assembly GCA_009830355.1 of Cherax destructor. Classification (NCBI taxonomy): domain Eukaryota; kingdom Metazoa; phylum Arthropoda; class Malacostraca; order Decapoda; family Parastacidae; genus Cherax; species Cherax destructor. The sequence goes on along the minus strand of WNWK01021898.1, from coordinate 9,573 downwards.
CATTAGTTCCAGTATTGGTGACCTTTGTTTCGAATGCAACATCAGTGTCCTTGATTTGTTCTTTATTTCACAGGATGGTTGTAATTGTTGATTTGTTTTTCCCAAACATCCTGGCAAGTTCCAGCACCTGCATACCACTCTCATATATCTCAATCACTTCTCTCTTAAATTCCATGGTGTTTCTCACTCTCTTTGCCACAGGAACTTTACTAGGAACTTTCTTTTGAGCCATGGTTACTTATTTCGCAGTTGCACTGACAAAAAACAATGGAAAACAAGCGAAATGCTTGGATGAATGAGCAGAAGCTTCCTAACGCACCGAGAGACACAGCTAAACTGAAGCGCAAATGGCCCCAGCCAGCGGGTTGACGCGTCCCAAACGGCCGCTAACCGAAATAACGGCCACTAACCGGGAGCCATAAAACCGGCTGGTTTTACAGCTGGTAGGCTGTACAATTTTTTTGACCTTCTTATCAGACTCGTTAGGTTTGATGAGTAACGTTTTGTTTGTTCTCTTGTTATTTGACCCATTCTGTACTGTTTTTCATATAGGTGCTTTATATTAATGGATTTGAGTATGCTGGGGGTTAGCCAGGGACTATTTAATCTTTTATTTGTGATTTGTTTAGTTTTTTAGGGCAATGCTTATTATAGAGGTATTGGGTCTTTTTAAGAAAATTATTAATACATAAGTCAGTATCTGGGAAGTTGTCTATTTCTGTTTGCCAGTCAGTGTTTGTCATAGCTGTTATAAAGATATAGCTGTCTCATTATGTAGTCTGAAGGTAACTTTAGTAGTCTCTAGTGGTAATTTTCCGAGGTTGGTTATGAGAAAGGTTGGGTAGTGGTCTGTGGTATTGTCTGTGATTATGCCTGATTTTAATGGGGATATGGTGTTAGTCCAGATATGGTCTAATAGAGAGGCACAGGTCTTAGAGATTCTTGTAGGTTTTGTTATTGTCGGGAGCAGCAAGCAGTTGCTCATAGTGTTTGTGAATTCAGTTACTTGTGGGTCCTGATCTTGTAGGAGGTTTATTTTGAAGTCTCCTGTGAGGATTAAGTGGTCTTTGTTCATGTGTGCATCAGTAATCATACTTCCTAATTTTTCACTAAATTGCTGAATATTTGACTGTGGTAATCTATAGATGTTTATAACTGTGAGAGGTTTTTGTAGGTATTTGGATTTAAACTTAGCTATTATATATTCTCCATGTTCATCTCTTGTGCATGTATTGTTGATACATTCAAGCTGGTCTGAGTATAACATAGCTGTGCCACCTCCTTGTTGGTCTTGCCTACAATTGTGTATGGCTGTGTAACCAGGAATGGCATAGATATTCAAATTCAAATTCTTTATTTCATGTAATACAAGGTGGGGGGTACTTATAGTTATACATTAAAGTTGATATTAAAAGATGGCCAATAATATGCCTAGGTATGCCTAGGCTTTTCAGGCAGTCTTATGATAGGTCTTACTCAATAGCTATACAATGGATATACAGATTGTAAGGTTAGGTTTACAAAATTTAGGTACTGGAATTTAAACATTGAGAATTTAACAATTAGTATAAAAAGTTAGCAATTAGTTTATATATTAATGATAAAGGTGATATATTGGCATAATATAGATTCTATATTGGAGTATCTTGGGCAAACTTATGACTAGCTTAAGTATTATGGAGCAATAGTTGTATTAGAATTTTGGTTAGAACTGTGCAAATTAAGGGGAATCACAGATGTCAATAAGTGTATTTTTGCTGTGGTTAGTAAAGTGCAAATTAAGGAGAATCACAGATATCAATAAGTGTATTTTGCTGTGGATATGTGCAAGATAAAGTAGTTTTCGTATGGTTAACTACCGGTTGGGTGCGTAAGTGAGATAAGATGTTTTTTAACGGTGCTTTTGAAAATGGAGGTTGTGTCTGCAGTTCTAGAGTTTTCAGGCAGGGAGTTCCAGATTTTAGGCCCTTTTATGCGCATTGAATTTTTGTATAGATTTAGTCGGACACGGGGAATGTCAAAGAGATGTTTATGTCTGGTATTATGTCTATGGGTCCTGTCACAACTGTCAAGAAAGTGTTTTAGCTCAGGGTTAAAGTTGGAATTAATGGTTCTATAAATGTAGATAGCAGAGTAGTAAGTATGGATGTTCTGGACAGTGAGTAGGTTTAGGTCTTTGAAGAGTGGGGGGGTGTGCTGCCTAGCGTTGGATTGTGTGATAATTCTTACTGCGGCTTTTTGTTGGGTTATTATTGGCTTTAGGTGGGTAATTGCTGTTGATCCCCATGCACAAATGGCATATGTGAGGTAGGGATAGATGAGTGAGTAGTATAGTGTGAGTAGGGCTGATTGTGGTACATAATACCGTATCTTAGAGAGGATCCCCACAGTTTTGGACACTTTTTTGTTATGTGTGTGATATGGGTGCTGAATTTCAGGCTGCTGTCAAGGTGAAGGCCCAGGAACTTGCCCTCGTTATGTCTAGCAATAGGTGTAGAGTTGATCTTAATGTTTAATTGTGGATCATCTGTTCTGTTGCCAAACATAATATAGAAGGTCTTATCAGTGTTGAGTGTAAGTTTATTGGCAGTCATCCATGTTGATATTTTTATTAATTCGTCGTTAACAATGGTATTAAGCGTGGCAAGGTTTGTGTGGGAGATGACATAAGTTGTATCGTCAGCAAAGAGTATTGGTTTCAAGTGTTGTGATACATTGGGAAGATCATTGATGTATAAGAGGAAGAGCAGGGGACCAAGGACACTTCCCTGCGGTACGCCGGTGTCTAGTGGTAGTGTCGTGGAGGATGTGTCTTTAATAGTGACATACTGGTACCTATTAGTGAGGTAGGATTTGAGGTATGCTAGTGCATGACCTCTTATTCCATAGTGGTCAAGTTTGTGGAGTAAGATGCCGTGGTTTACTGTGTCAAAAGCTTTCCTTAAGTCAATAAAAAGTCCTAGTGGATATTCCTTATTTTCAAGTGCTGTGTAAAGCAGGTCTATCATTTTACTATTGCATCGTTAGTGCTTTTATTTTCCTGAAGCCAAATTGGCAGGGGTTGAGTATGCTTTGTGTAGTTATAAACGAGTATAATCTCTTGTGCACAAGTTTCTCGAATATTTTGGATAGCAATGGTAGATTTGATATAGGCCTATAGTTATTTACGTCTGTAGGGTCACCACCTTTGTGTATTGGTGTAACCCTTGCTGTTTTGAGTAGTGTTGGGAAGGTGCTAGATTCTAATGATTTGTTAAAAAGTAAAGAAATAGGATATGAAAGGACATGAGCAGCTCGTTTGTATATTAAGGGTGGAACTTGAGACAGATGTCCTGATTTATTTTTAAGTGACTTGATTATCATGGAGACTTCAGTGGTTTCTGTAGGTGCAAGATATAAGGAGGATGGGAAATTCCCATCTAGGTAATCACTTGCTCGGGCATTGGTATCTGGAATTTTACTGGCAAGATTTGATCCTATAGTTGAGAAGAAGTCATTTATCTTGTTTACTGTATCAATAGGCTGTAGTGGTGTTTCATTTGGTTTAGTTAGGACAATATCCCTATTTTTTTTCAGTTTGTGGGTGCCCATAATCTGTGAGTGTTTTCCAGGTCTTTTTTATATCTCCTCTTGTTTCAGTGAATCTGCTGGAGTAGTACAATTGTTTGGCTTTTTTTATTAGTTTGGTGAGAACTGATGAATAGTGTTTAACAAACTCCTTATGTATGAATCCCCGTCTATATTGCTTCTCATATTGATGTTTCTTGTTAATGGATTTTAGTAAGTTGTTTGTTAGCCATGGGCAGCCTAACCGTTTATTCGTAATCTGTTTCATTTTTATAGGACAATGTTTGTTGTATAGTCTATGTAATTTATTAAGAAAGGTGTCTGTCCACTCATCGATACCCTTGGCATTTGGGAATTCTATAGTATGAGGCTTTAGCCAGGTTTCAGTAAGAGCAATGATGGACATTCTGGCCTGTAGTGAGTTTAATAATGCAGTGAGGTCATCAAAATGTTTGCTTAAAGAGCTGACATTGTAGTTAAAGATAGTTATGTTATTGTTGGCTTTGAGTAGTGTTTTAGCCTGTTCTGCTGTGTAGTAATGACAGTTGTTGTTAGGTTCATGTAAGTCATTTAATAGAAGGTTGGTATCAGTATCAATGTTTGGAATCATAAGATTTAGTGTGATTCTATAATTAACCCTTTCGGGGTCGGTGCCGTACTAATACGTTTTACGAGCAGGGGTTGGTGCCATACTAGTACGCGTAAATTCTAGCGACTTCAAATTAAGCAGGAAACAGCTGGTAGGCCTAGGGATGAGAGAATGGGTCTGCGTGGTCAGTGTGCACAGTAGGAAAAAAATCGGGCACCCAGTGGTGCATTGTGGGAACACCATTTCAGTACACCTTCTCCACCATGCCTCGCAGCACGAAACACGTTACTCCTCGGCGAATTGGGACACTTTTATTCATCAGTGACAGTTCTAACAGTGATGGGGGTGTCAGTGAAGGTGACTTTCAAGGTTTTGAGGCGGTTGTGACCGAAACTAGTGACCATAATACCGGTATAAGTGAGGAAAACCCAGACGACCCACAGCCGTCCACCTCGGGTGCTGTGGCATCTTGTTCACGGCCAGTTGTACCAGAACGAAGGCGGAAACTCCTATTTACTAATATCCCGGACTCAGATGTGAGCATTGGTGATGATACTGATAGTGAGTATGAACTCCAAGCCCTTCGAAATAGTTCCAGTAGCGCGAGTGAAGAGGAATATTCACCAGTGAAGTGTCAGTATATACGACGGTATATGCGCTCTGGTAGTGTGCCATATGCTCTTCCAAGGGTTAGGAGTACATCTCGGAGTACATCCCGTGGGTGTACAACAGGAAGTGATAGTGAAAATGATGATGATGATAGCGTTGCAATTGGTATGAGAAATGTGTATGCAACTGGTAGTGTTGGTGGTGGTGCCACGTGCGAGGCACAAGCAGTGGACCATGCCGCTGAGTCAGTTCAGTTACAACAAAGGCAACCCTCACCCACCCACAAACCCCCACAACTACAACCTCCACTTCCACAACCCCCACAACCACCTGTAAATATCCAGTACCCACCAGCAGACCGCATCTGGGATTGGCAGAAAGGTGCGAATTTTATTCCCAATCCCCATCAGTTTGATGAAAGTCACAGTGGATTATGCCCATCTTGTCCACTTGGGAACAATGCCACTGAACTGGAATGTTTCCAGTTATTCTTCGACGAACCCCTGATAAACATTATTATCAGGAAAGCAACAGATACTTCGATTACACAATGGCAAACACGATTCTTTCACCAAAATCACATCTACACCAGTGGAAGGAGACAACTGTGGCAGAGATGTATCTTTTCTTTGCCACAATAATGCTTATGCCACATGTCTATAAGCACCGTCTCAAATCATATTGGTCAACAGACAGATTGATTGCAACACCAGCTTTCAGTGATATACCACTGAATCGATTTGTGCTACTGCTAAGGATGCTTCATTTTTCAGACAAAACCAGGCTTGACAGAACCAACAGGTTATATAAGATTAGGAATGTGTTTCTGTATCTGAAAGAGAAATTCAATATGTATTTTTATCCCTTCAGGAAGCTTGTTATTGACGAGTCACTGATTCTGTTCAAAGGTAGACTGTCATTCAAGCAGTATATACCAAGCAAGAGGAAACGCTTTGGTATAAAGTTGTTTGTGCTTTGTGATTGCTACAGTGGTATTGTATTGGATATTATTGTGTACACTGGAAGTAATACATTGAAAGATACTAGGAAGTTACTGGATATCTCTGGTGATGTGGTTAGAACAATGATGGAACCATATCTTGGCAAGGGGCATATATTATATACTGATAACTGGTACACAAGCCCCTCCCTCAGTGATTTTTTGCGAGTGAACTTGACAGATGTGTGCGGTACAGTGTGTGCAAATCGTAAGCATATGCCTAGGTTCAGTGCAGGCACTCGTACAGGTGAGGTGCAGGCATTTGCTGCCAATGATATCATGGCATTTCGGTGGCATGACAAACGAGATGTCACACTGTTGTCATCAATTCACCCTAATGAAATGGCAGACAGTGGCAGGGTGAATAGAGAGACTGATGAACCCATTCTAAAACCTGCAGCTGTGATGGACTACACTCTCAATATGCATTCAATGGACAAATGTGACATGCAGATTGGGTTTGCTGATTGTGTTAGAAAGAGTTATAAGTGGTACATAAAACTCTTTTTTCACATTCTGGACATTTCCAAGCTCAATGCTTATAATGTTTATAAGTTCAAGACCACAAATATGGCAAATTTTGTTTGTCTGTTATCAGGCAAATAATCACCAAGTACCAAGAAACATCACCTGTAATAGAAAACCGCCCACGAAATTACCAACAACTACCCTCTCGTCTGAGGCTTGGTGGTGAACACTTCCTAACAAAACTGCCTGCTACTGCTTGCAATAAAAAGGCTCAGAAGAGGTGTTATGTCTGTGCACATACAAAAAGACGCCCACAGCAACGCAAAGACACTCGTTTTATGTGTGGAATGTGAAACACCACTGTGCATGGAACCATGTTTCAGAGACTTCCACAGGCTGCAGAACTTCTAGAAACATGTGCAGTGACTCAATATGTGTATATATATGATTGAACAATAGTTATAAACATAATTGTACATTGTACATTGTTGTAAATATGTTTTGTAAACAAACTAGTGATAACAAACTTTGTGGCATTATTTTATAAAAAATAGCGAGTGAATATTTGAAAAACAGCACTTATATTGGTCTCACAGTCCATAAAAGTTATTTGAAAAAAAAAAATTTTTTTTATCAGAAAACAACTTCAAAAAAAAAAAAAAAACAATTACCGGCCAACCGGAAGTCGCCGATGTTGCTGTCATCGGTTCATTTTGGGTCAACTTGAAGCCTCCATATCTCCGTAAGTATTGATCGCAAAAATTTTTTGTTTAGCTATTTAGATTCAGAAAAAAAACTATCATTTCATAAGAAAAAATAATTTTTTTTTTCCGAATATTTTTCGACCCCAGGAACACTTTCCTCAGAAGGCCTGTCGACCCCCAAAGGGTTAAACTTAAAAATAGAACAATGCAAGTAGACTTAAGAATAGGGCAGTGCAAAAGGAGTTCTTGGCACGTGAGTTAGTACGTTGGATATGTTTACAAAAATGAAAAAATGAGCTAAGGTAGTCAATTTACAGCTAATAAGAATCTAAAACTATTACACCTGAGTTAATTAATTAAACAAAAGTTTATATATGAGTGTGATTCTAAAAAGACTTAAGAACAACGAATAAGGCTAAACTTAAAGATATGATATCTGATCAATTGATTTTACTAGCTATTGGATTAACACACTTTTGAACAGAAGTCAGAGATTTAGGATATATCTTTACAATGTAATTGATTTATTATTTAACTAGCTAATAGAACTGGTTGGAAAATTACTATGATTAATATTAAGTTATAATGGAACAAATATTAAGATTCAGTATTGCACTAGTTGTGATTATAGAATTTATTAAAGGCAATATAAAGAAAATGAAAGTTAACTATTAAAGGAGAAATAAGTGCTAAAGTGTACAAAAGTGTACAAAAGTAAAATTTATTAATATTAAAAAAATAGCTTGAAATAAAATTTTAGGCAGTTAAGGTGATCAATAATATATAGAAATGAGGTTGGAGAAAAGGATAAAAGGTAAATACAATTTTTAGCAAATAAGGTGATCAATAGTAATTATAAATTCTAAGCAATTAAGCTGATAAAAATATATAGGAATGTGGGTTGAAAAATGGGCACAAGTAAAAACTGTATGTATTTAAAAATAAAAATAAAAATATTTGTCAAAAATATTCATCAAAGGATAGACAAATACTTAAATGAAGTAGATGGGCAAAACATACACTACACTATATGTAGGGGTTTGGTATTGGACATTGTGTTTATACAGTCTCTGTTATATTTGCATCCCTAAGGAATCTTGATAGTTCATTCTCATTTGTGATAGTATATAACTGACTTACACTTGTTTTCTTTACTAGAATTTTTCCATCCCGGGTGAAACATTGGTGGATTTTATCATTATTCTCTCGCTTAAGTTTTCTGATTCTATACCAGAGGTTCTGACGTTTTTTGGTCATACACTCATTTATGTATATACTTGTTTCCTGGCTATAATAGATGATCTAATTAGATCTGTTTTCCTGTCATGTGTGGTGAATCTAATCATAACACTTTTTCTACTATGGGAGCCTAGTAATCGTGCTTCTTTTATATCTGTCACTGGTACATTAACGTTTATTTGATCTTTGATGATCTGTAAAGTAATGTCTTTACTGTTTGCTTGGGTCATGTCATTGGGAAAGAATGGACTGTTCACTATTACTGCGTCTGATAACTTATCTTGCTCGGTTTTGTCCTCTTGTAGTACAAGGTAGTCATTAAACTGGTTATCCATGTTGTTCTTCCACTCCTTTACTGCTTCCTCAACCTTTGCGTTTATAGATGTTATCTGTTCAGTGTGGCTATCAATGACAGTTTGGAGGGTTTTGCCAAAATCAGTCATTCCAGTTGTTGTTAACTTTTGTTCAAGGCTGAGGATTTTGTTTTCAAGTTGTGTCATCCTGATATCTTGTTGCAGAAGTGCTTTACATTGGTCCATATTTTCATTGATTAATTTGATGATGTATGACTTTAGTGTATCTGGATCATTCGTCATACCTGAGAGATTATCTGGGGTGAAGCCAGTGAAGGGGGAGCTTGTGGGGGAGGCAGCCATGTTTGTTGTTGATGCATTGCCCTGGGTGGTGGTGAGGGGGGTGGAGGGTGTACCGGCGTCCTGGGTAGACAAGTTGACTAGTAGATTTCTTGGTGTTTTCTTGTTGATTTTGGAATTGGTTCTTCTGATGTTACTTCTCATTTTAACACAGTAGTCGGGGAAGTTGGTGCGGCAAGATGAAGCTGTAGGCTGGTAAGCTGTAGGCTGGTAAGATGTAGGCTGGTAAGCTGTAGGCTGGTAAGTTGTAGGCTGGTAAGCTATAGGCTGGTAAGCATTTGTTTGGCAGCGGGGTGGTGCTTTTGGGTTTGTGGGCAGTCTTCCTTTAATCGTCAGTTTATTTGGTTTGTAGGTCTCACTGCTGGTATTCTTGGGTCATTCTGGATGCTACGTAGGTTAGTGCAGTTTTGCTTGCAGCTACGTCATCATAGCTAGTACCAACTACCTCATACACTATGTACTTTACTTTTAGTGCTATTACTTGCTTCAACTTTATAATATAAATCAAATCTTGCTTCTAAGTTAATTTTATATCATATTTACTATCTGTCCATTTAATTTAATCCCCATTTATATATTCTCTTGAAATAGTTCCCAGCAAATCAATACCTAGTACGTACTGCCTTTCATCCAATAATTCCTTTTACTTAAGGTGCTAATTCTGGTGCTAAAGTGTTTTACTCTTTTTATTTACTATTATATTCCCTAAAGTGTTAACTCGTAATTAAGGTGCTATTTTGGTGC
>WNWK01021897.1:0-33429 GCA_009830355.1 Cherax destructor | reverse complement strand
TTTCCTAGATGTTTTTATTATTAAGGGTAACATTGATTTTATATTTAAAATTTACAGAAAACCTACAAATAATTGTTCCTATGTACACTATTACTCTTCACATCAAGATAGAGTTAAAGTGTCGGTTTTCTCTTCTATGTTTTTGAGAGCTTTACGTATTTGTAGTCCAGAGTTCATAGATGAAGAAATCTCTAAAATTTATGAAATAGCTAATGATTTAAAATACCCAAGAAACATAATTGATAAATCTTTTAAAATAGCTAGAAATACTTTTTACAATCCAAAAAGGGACAACCAACTTTATTCAACCAAAAATATGTTGGTTCTCCCTTACCATGAAAACTTGGTTGATATGCCTTCTTTTCTTAAGAATTTTAATAAGAACATAAGAACATAAGAAAGGAGGAACACTGCAGCAGGCCTGTTGGCCCATACTAGGCAGGTCCTTCACAATCCGTCCCACTAACAGAATATTTGCTCAACCCAATTTTCAATGCTACCCAAGAAATAAGCTTTGACAATTCTACCCACTCATGCGCGAGTCCCACTCAAATCCAACCCCTCTCACTCATGAATTTATCCAACCTAAATTTGAAACTACACAAGGTCCTAGCTTCAATAACCCTACTAGGCAGACTGTTCCACTCATCAACTACCCTATTTCCAAACCAATACTTTCCTATATCCTTTCGAAATCTAAACTTATCTAACTTGAATCCATTATTGCGGGTTCTCTCTTGGAGAGATATCCTCAAGACCTTATTTATATCCCCTTTGTTAATACCCATTTTCCACTTGTATACCTCGATCATGTCTCCCTCATTCTACGTCTTACAAGTGAATGTAATTTTAGGGTCTTCAATCTTTCTTCGTAAGGAAGATTTCTAATGCTATGTATTAATTTAGTCATTCTACGCTGAATGTTTTCTAACGAATTTATGTCCATTCTGTAATATGGAGACCAGAACTGAGCTGCGTAATCTAGGTGAGGCCTTACTAATGATGTATAAAGCTGTAATATAACCTCTGGACTTCTGTTGCTAACACTTCTTGATATAAATCCCAGTAATCTATTTGCCTTATTACGTACGCTTAGGCATTGCTGTCTTGGTTTAAGGTTGCTGCTTACCATCCCCCAAGTCCTTCTCGCAATCTGTATGGCTAAGTTCTACGTTATTTAACTTATAAGTGCTTGGGTCATGGACACTCCCGAGCTTCAGAACCTTGCATTTATCTACATTGAACTGCATCTGCCACTTTTCTGACCACGAATTAAGTTTGTCTAAATCTTCCTGAAGTTCTATGACATCTATGTTTGAATCAATTATCCTACCTATCTTCGTGTCGTCGGCGAATTTGCTCATATCACTAGTAATTCCCTCATCAAGGTCATTGATATATATTATAAATAACAATGGGCCTAAGACTGATCCCTGTGGAACACCACTTGTTACAAGTCCCCATTCGGATTTAACCCCATTTATGCACACTCTCTGCTTCCTATTGGTGAGCCATGACTCGATCCATGACAGCACTTTTCCCCCAATGCCATGAGCTGCCACTTTCTTTAACAGTCTCTGGTGCGGTACTCTATCAAAAGCCTTACTAAAGTCTAAATAAACAATATCGAATTCTTTATCGTGATCAACAGCCTCAAAAGCTTTACTGAAGAAGGTTAATAAATTAGATAGGCAGGAACGGCCCTCGTGAATCCATGCTGGGTATCATTAATCAAATTATGGTTATCTAGATGGCTTCTAATAATATCAGCTATAATTGACTCTAGTAATTTGCCTACAGTTGAGGTCAGGCTTATTGGGCGGTAGTTTGACGGTAGTGACTTGTCCCCTGCTTTAAAAATAGGAATTACATTAGCCATCTTCCACATATCAGACACTACACCTGTTTGAAGAGATAAATTAAAAAGTTAGATATTGGTTCACAGAGTTCCATTTTGCATTCCTTAAGAACCCTTGCAAAAGCTCATCAGGACCTGGCGATTTATTTTGTTTCAGTCGGTCCAGCTGTTTCATAATCATTTCGCTAGTGACTGTGATATTACATAATTTATCTTCTTCTGGGCCTCTGTAAAAATTAATTACTGGGATATTATTAATGTCTTCCTGTGTGAAAACCGAGAGAAAATAATTATTAAAAATAGAGCACATATCATTCTCCTTGTCAGTAAGATGCCCAAAGTTATTTTTAAGGGGACCTATCTTATCCCTAACTTTTGTTCTATAAACCTGGAAAAAACTTTTTGGGTTAGTTTTTGAATCCCTAGCAACTTTAATTTCATAGTCCCGTTTAGCTTTTCTTATTCCCTTTTTAACGTCAGTATACTGATTTATAAGATGACCCTCACCTCTTTTTATGCGCCTATAAATTCCTTTCTTCTGCCCTAAAAGATATTTGAGCCTTATATTCATCCATTTTGGGTCATTTCTACTTGATCTAATTTCTTTATATGGGATAAATGTTCTTTGGGCAGCCTGTATAGTGTTAAGAAAACTGTCATATTGATACCTCTCTTCTTCACCCCAGTCCACAGTTGATAAGTGTTCTCTAAGTCCATTATAATCTGCTAAGCGAAAATCTGGGACCATTACTGAATTATCCCTACTATCATACATCCATTCAATGCTAAAGGTAATTGACTTGTGGTCGCTTGAGCCGAGTTCCTCTGTAATTTCTAAATTATTAACAAGGGTTTCCTTGCTTGCCAGAACCAAGTCAAGTAGGTTATTTCCCCTTGTAGGTTCTGTTACAAACTGCTTCAAAAGCAATCCTGAACTACTTCTAAAAGTCGTTAGATTCTAAATTCCCTGTCATGAAATTCCAATCAATCTGACTAAAGTTAAAGTCCCTAAATTACTACGTTATCGTGACTTGTGGCCTTAACAATTTCCTCCCAAAGTAGTCTCCCTTGTACCCTATCTAAGTTTGGAGGACGGTAAATCACGCCTAAAATCAATTTTTCACACCCCTCTGAAAATTCTATCCAGACAGACTCTGTATGTGTTAATTCAGACTTTATACCCGTTTTTATGCAACAATTTAAATGATCACGGACATAGAGTGCCACCCCACCCCCTTTCCCGATACTTCTGTCTACTTGGAACAATTTAAAACCCTGAATGTGACATTCGGCAGGCAAGTCCCGATTTTTCATATTAAACCATGTCTCAGTTATTGCAAAAACATCAATATTACCCGTACTTGCAACTAATCTCAACTCGTCCATCTTATTCCTAGCACTACGACTATTGGTGTAATATATATTTAGAGACCCTCCTTTCTCTTTACCCTTCCTACTCATCTCTGTTTTTCCACTATACCTATTACTGTCCTTGTCATCTAGTGTCACTAGCTTTCCACTATCCACCTTATTCTGCCTATTACTAGTTCCCCTAGAATTTATAACATTACTACACTGGGACTTCACTGTTTTCCCCCCAAAACCCTTGCAGCAACCTTAAACCAAGACAGCAATGCCTAAGCGTACGTAATAAGGCAAATAGATTACTGGGATTTATATCAAGAAGTGTTAGCAACAGAAGTCCAGAGGTTATATTACAGCTTTATACATCATTAGTAAGGCCTCACCTAGATTACGCAGCTCAGTTCTGGTCTCCATATTACAGAATGGACATAAATTCGTTAGAAAACATTCAGCGTAGAATGACTAAATTAATACATAGCATTAGAAATCTTCCTTACGAAGAAAGATTGAAGACCCTAAAATTACATTCACTTGTAAGACGTAGAATGAGGGGAGACATGATCGAGGTATACAAGTGGAAAATGGGTATTAACAAAGGGGATATAAATAAGGTCTTGAGGATATCTCTCCAAGAGAGAACCCGCAATAATGGATTCAAGTTAGATAAGTTTAGATTTAGAAAGGATATAGGAAAGTATTGGTTTGGAAATAGGGTAGTTGATGAGTGGAACAGTCTGCCTAGTAGGGTTATTGAAGCTAGGACCTTGGGTAGTTTCAAATTTAGGTTGGATAAATTCATGAGTGAGAGGGGTTGGATTTGAGTGGGACTCGCGCATGAGTGGGTAGAATTGTCAAAGCTTATTTCTTGGGTAGCATTGAAAATTGGGTTGAGCAAATATTCTGTTAGTGGGACGGATTGTGAAGGACCTGCCTAGTATGGGCCAACAGGCCTGCTGCAGTGTTCCTCCTTTCTTATGTTCTTATGTTCACTAACTTTTTCTAGTTTAAAGCCCTAACAGCTCCCTCCACTGCAGTTGCCAGTGCCCCCACCCCAGACCTAGATAAGTGAACCCCATCCCTGGCATACATGTCATTTCTGCCATAGAAGAGGTCCCAGTTGTCAATGAATGTTACTGAATTTTCCTTACAGTATTTGTCCAGCCAGCAATTGACACCAATTGCCCTGGACAGCCATTCATTTCCAACTCCTCTCCTTGGCAAAATACCACATATGACAGGGTTCCCACCCTTCTTCCTAATTATGTCTATTGCTGACCTAAACCTGCTAGTCAGGTCCTCACTCCTACGTCTGCCAACATCGTTGCCTCCAGCACTGAGACAGATAATAGGATTGCTCCCATTACCTCTCATGATGTCGTCCAGATGGCTAACAATATCCTCCATCCCAGCCCCAGGAAATCAAACCCTCTGTCTCCTACTCCTATCAATCAAACAGAAAGCCCTATCCATGTACCTAACCTGACTGTCCCCAACAACAACAATGTTTTTACCTTCCTTTGTGTCTTTCGTCGTGACGCTCCCAGAAGTCGACTCACATTCATCGGGTAGCACGGAGAATGGGTTCGATGTTTCCACAACATTCTCCTGGGTCTTCGTTGTTTCTACCTCTCCACCCGTCCTCTTGAGCCTTAACTTTGTCCCATGCGTTTTAGCCACTGTCCAGGTTCCTTTCCTGGCTTTAGGATTCTCAACAATAGGATTACTACGAATCCTCTTGTTTTCCTCAGTCAGTCGCTGTATCTCAAGCTTAGCTACCCTCAGTTCTTCCTTCAGCTGCTGGTAGAGTAGCTAAATATCAAAGTTGTATTTAAAAATCTTGATACAGTAAAAAGACTTTTGATAAAAAATTCCCCCCAAAATGCTGACGGATGTGTCTATAAGATTCCCTGTAAAATATGCGATAAAGTTTATTATGGTCAAACTGGTAAAAGTCTTGAACTAAGATTAAAACAACATAAATATAGCATTAGAACTGGACAAGATTCTAATGCTCTATTTATTCATGTGAGAGATTTTAATCATCCTATTGATTTTCAAAATGCTGAGAAGGTTGTATCAAGCAAGTCCATGGTTGAGAGGAATATAATAGAATCATGTTTCATTAAAAGCAGTTTTGAAAATAATATGAATATTTCTTTTGGTTTATATAAATTGGATTCATTTATAATTAATAAAATTTGGGAAGAATTTAATGATAAATTGGACTAATCTTAATTCTTGGGAAGAGTTTCAGGTCCTTTCTTATGTTCCTCTTCACAGAGTCGTGAGATGTTACGCTACTGTGAGGTGTAGTCTTTGTTAGTGTGATGTGACTGTGAGGTGTATTCTGCCTCTTTATAAGCCTTCTTGTCACGTTTCCTTTTATAGTTCCTTGATAATGTGAGTAGTCACGAAAGCGCTTGGAATTCTTCTATTTTTTCATAGTGGTTGTCTTGCATATATATATATATATATATATATATATATATATATATATATATATATATATATATATATATATATATATATATATATATATATATATATATAATATATATATATATATATATATGTCGTGCCGATTAGGTAAAACTTGCGATTTTGGCTTAAATAGCAACGCTCACATTGCCATATAAGACAAGTGAAAATTTGTGTATGCAATAATTTCGCCAAAATCATTCTGAACATAACGAAAAAAATATATTCCATTGTGTTTGTTTATTAATTAATTAATGTTAACGTATCTAAAATATATTTAGTTGGGTTAGGCTGAATTAAATTGCGCTTGTTGTAATAAGGTTAGGTAGGTTTTCAAAGTTTCTCTTGGTACAAAATTAAAATTTTTTACATTAACATAAATGAAAAAAATATATCTTTAAACGTATAAGAGAAAATTTTAGAAAGGACTTAATTTTAGAGGAGTTCTTGCTAATTGACCAGTTTTACCTAATCGGCACGACATATATATATATATATATATATTTCCCATGGGAAGTGGAACAGAATTCTTCCACCGTAAGCCATGCGTGTCGTAAGAGTCGACTAAAATGCCGGGAGCAAGGGGCTAGTAACTCCTTCTCATGTATACATTACTAAAGTTAAAAAGAGAAACTTTTGTTTTTCTCTTTGGGCCACCCCGCCTTGGTGGGTTGTGGGAAGACTAGCAGAAAAACACAAGGGCCCAAAACACGATGGTACATCCAGTTTTATCTACCATGTCTCTATAAACGTATATTAAACAAACCCAACACAACTCTAGCAGATGCGACACTGGTCTTACAACAAAAAAAAAAGGCAGGCAAGCAGAAGCTAAAGACTCGATTATTTGGTGTTTAATGTACCTCATTTTATTGGCACATTCTTATAAGAATCTGGCTTACGGTTGTATTCATTTACTTCAATAATAAAAGAATCAAGTTTTAACAATCCTAACCTATTATTATATTGATAAAGATTATCATGTTTTATAATAGCAAAGTCTAGAATATTTCTTTCCAGTCAGAAAGAACTGGCTTCTGCCCATTTTACCAGGTTATTGCAAGACCTTGCCTGGTTATATATGGCATTAATGGGGTTCTTGAGCAGTTCGGACCAAAGAATAAACACATTCAAAAAGCTCTCACTCACCTAAGAAGCTGCTTTGGGGTAGTTTTACTGTTAAAGACCCTGGACGATGAGCAGTAACAAATACTAGGCAATTCTGGCAACTCATTTGCTTCCCATTTTGGATAGAGACCTTCCTGAAGGAGAAGGTACTTTCCAGCAGGATCTTGCTTAATGCCAAACTTCCAGAAAAATGCTGACATTTCTCGGAGAGTGGGCTAAACGTTCTAAATTGGGCTAAACGTTCTAAAAATGTCTAGAAACTCTCGTGACCTCAACCTAATTGAGAATCTATGGGCAATAACCAAAAGCAGGATCGTGAAACAGGACTGTTTAAATGTGGAGAAGCTAATTGCTGCTGTTATTAGGACCTGGTACCACGACGACGAACTTGAACTAGAGTTAGTTACGGGCCTAGGACTAGTTTTGCGAATGACCTGCAGATTGAAGGCTGTAGGTCTATCCTCTTGGCCTGTCCTCGCTCTCACTCTGCCTACTCCCGACCTTCAGTCAAGACCTCCTCCCTCTGGATTGACTCTGGCGACCCTCCATCTGTTCCGCCTGTGTACTCTCATTCGAATAAACGGAGACGTTTCTCCTGAACCTCCAATTTACCCATCTACGCCACTAGTCTCTAGAAAAGCAAGTTAAAACGCTTATAAAAGTAAAGGGTGCTCATACATCTTATTAAATCAATTATCTGTCATATTATCAATTATCAATCATATAAATAAACATTAATTTTCCAAATAAATGTTTTATTTCACCACTGTCCCAATTAATATGCACACTACTGTATATGCAGATCTATAGAGGATGGTCACAAGCACAGGATGTCATGCATTTATTTTAACCACCTGATTTCGCAAGGCAGAATATCTTTCAACATTTTGGTCTCAAAAATCTCGATATCAATAGACAGTAACTGTAAGAATACAGAAACGAGAGTTGTTGGATCGGAGGGGGCCAGGAGCTCTAGTGGGGAAACAAGTGTAGACAAGGACATGCAAAACTCAATGTTACAAACTAGCAATACCACTGGAGATAGTAAACAAGGGGATGCCCCAAAAATAGTGAAGATAAAATACCAGAAAATACTGGTGAAGGCACCATTTTTAGTACAAGTGCTGAAGACAGTAAAGAGACAGAAAAACACGCACCAGCAGGAAATGCAGTCATGAAAAACCAAGGGAAACAGAAATCAGACCTATGCCAATTCTATGCACTAGGTATCTGCAGGCATGGAATATCTGGTAAAACAGATGGAACGTGCAACTTTGACCACCCTAGAAAATGCCATGCCCATATGACAACAGGAAAATGCAACCTCCCTTCCTGTAAGCTTTTCCACCCTGAAATGTGTCACTCTTCAGTTCAGGAAAGACAGTGCTATAACCTATATTGCCAGGCACACCACCTAAAGGGTACAAGACAACACAGAACATCCAGACCATGGGAAAACCTGGGTAGCCAAAGCCACTCAAGAGAGAAAGGTTTTTTTTAGTGTCAGGAAGGAAACAAAGCTGGCAGGAAATGACAGAAATCGTACACCAACTCTTATTATTTCTGGAGTGGAATCACAGTCAATGGCCTCAACTTCAAACCAGCAGATATTAGTGCCAGGTAAAAAAGGCCCCTCCCCTCCCCCCGCCATACCACCAATGCGACGACATTCATCTTTGCTAATATAAAGGGTCTAAAGCCAGTAACTAACAACAAAATACCTATCATCCGTGGACTGCTTACAGAGTCAAACGCAATGTTCGCGGTTTTCACAGAGACTCACATCAAGGATCACTTTCACAATGAAATATCGATCCCGGGTTATAACCTATACAGATGTGACAGAGTGACTCTCTGACCGCGGGTTCGAACCCCACCCGTGGTATTATTTGTTTGCAATTGTGTCATTACGATTTCGTGAGTCAAGAGAGGGGTTGGCCTGTACGTCACCGAGTCACTGATATGCTAGGAACTACTAAATGCCTCAAATGATGTAGTTGAAGTTTTGGCAATAAAGATCGAGAATCAAAACCTGGTCATCGTGGTTGTATACAAGACTCCGGAAGCAACTTCCCAACAATTCCAGGAACAGCTTCTGAAAATAGACCACTGTCTGGAAAATCTTCCAGCTCCTGCCCCAAGCATCTTGCTCCTGGGGGACTTAAACCTAAGGAACCTAAAATAGAGGAATGTAGCAAATACTGTGGTAGCAGAGATAACACCAGGAGGCAGCTCAGATGAAAACTCGCACACACACGAGCTTTTAAATCTCTGCACCAAATTCTCCTTAAACCAACAAATAATAGAAACAACAAGACTGGAGAATACACTGGGCCTCATCTACACTAACAATGATGATCTGATACGAAATATTACCATATCAAAAACAATATACTCAGATCACAACATAATAGAGGTTCAGACATGTATGAGGGGGGCCCCAGACCAACAAAATGTGATCAGTCACGATGTAGCCTTTACCAAATTCAACTTCAATAACAAAAACATAAGGTAGGACTAAGTCAGCCAGGTTCTAAATATTAGGTAAAAGGACACAAGTGCAACTAATGTGACATTTTACTGTGGCAACGTTTCGCTCTCCAAGTGCTTTATCAATTCGTTACACTGAGAAGATATTCTAAGCAGCACGGATCCAAACCTATGTCTAGAACAAATTACCTCTGTGGCATTTGAGGAATGCTCAAGGTATATATTCCTTTAAGGAAAAGGAGGAGATGTAAACTAGAAAGAGAAAGGTGCTCCATATACAGGTAAAGGCAAAGAATAACAGCGGATACAAGAGGCCAATATATCTGAAATACGTAGGGAGACACTTGTCAGAGAAGTAGCAAACATCGAACTTATGCTAACGGAATCTTACAGGAGTAAAGACACGCGGAAAGAACTAAAAGCCATAAATGAAATTGAATGAAACCCAAAATATTTGTTTTCTCATGCCAAATCTAAGTCGAGAACAACATCCAGTATCGGGCCCCTACTTAAACGAGATGGCTCCAACACAGATGACAGCAAGGAAATGAGTGAGCTACTCAAGTCCCATTTGGCTAGATTTTTAGCGAGCCGTTAACCAGACTGAGAGTCGAAGACCTAAATTAATTTTTTTATGAGCCAAACACAGATTTTGGTATACTCAAACCAATCTGATATTAGCCTGACGTAAAATGACTTCGCAAAGGCGATAAATGACATGCCCATGCACTCCGCTCCAGGCCCAGACTCATGGAACTCCGTGTTCATCAAGAACTACAAGAAGCCCCTATCACGTGCTTTTAACATCCTATGGAGAGGGAGCATGGACACTGGGGTCGTCCCGCAGTTACTAAAAACAACACAGACATAGCCCCACTCCACAAAGGGGGCAGTAAAGCAATAGAAAAGAACTACAGACCAATAGCGCTAACATCCCATATCATAAAAATCTTTGAAAGGGTTCTAAGAAGCAAGATCGCCACTCATCTAGATACCCATCAATTACACAACCCAGGGCAGCATGGGTTTAGAGCAGGTCGCTCCTGCCTGTCCCAACTACTGGGCCACTATGACAAGGTTCTGGATACTCTAGAAGACAAACAAAACGCAGATGTTATATACACAGACTTTGCAAAAGCCTTTGACAAGTGTGACCATGGTGTAATAGCACACAAAATGCGTGATAAAGGAATAACAGGAAAAGTTGGTAGATGGATCTATAATTTCCTAACAAATAGAACACAAAGAGTAGTAGTCAACAGAGTAAAGTCTGAGGCGGCTACAGTGAAAAGCTCTGTTCCACAAGGCACAGTACTCACTCCCATCCTGTTCCTCATCCTCATATCTGACATAGACAGAGATGTAAGCCACAGTTCCGTGTCTTCCTTTGCAGATGACACCCGAATTTGCATGACAGTGTCCACCATTGAATACACTGAAAAACTCCAAGCGGAGCTGTTAGGGCTTTAAACTAGAAATAGTTAGTGGTATGGGTTTTGGGGGAAAAACAGAGAAGTCCCAGTGTAGTAATATTATAAGTTGTAGGAGAACTAGTAATAGGCAGAATAAGGTGGATAGTGGAAAGCTAGTGACACTTGATGACAAGGACAGTAATAGGTATAGTGGAAAAACAGAGATGAGCAGGAAGGGTAAAGAGAAAGGAGGGTCTCTAAATATATATTACACCAATAGTCGTAGTGCTAGGAATAAGATGGACGAGTTGAGATTAGTTGCAAGTACGGGTAATATTGATGTTTTTGCAATAACTGAGACATGGTTTAATATGAAAAATCGGGACTTGCCTGCCGAATGTCACATTCAGGGTTTTAAATTGTTCCAAGTAGACAGAAGTATCGGGAAAGGGGTGGGGTGGCACTCTATGTCCGTGATCATTTAAATTGTTGCATAAAAACGGGTATAAAGTCTGAATTAACACATACAGAGTCTGTCTGGATAGAATTTTCAGAGGGTGTGAAAAATTGATTTTAGGCGTGATTTACCGTCCTCCAAACTTAGGTAGGGAACAAGGGAGACTACTTTGGGAGGAAATTGTTAAGGCCACAAGACACGATAACGTAGTAATTCTAGGGGACTTTAACTTTAGTCAGATTGATTGGAATTTCATGACAGGGAATTTAGAATCTAACGACTTTTTAGAAGTAGTTCAGGATTGCTTTTGAAGCAGTTTGTAACAGAACCTACAAGGGGAAATAACCTACTTGACTTGGTTCTGGCAAGCAAGAAACCCTTGTTAATAATTTAGAAATTACAGAGGAACTCGGCTCAAGCGACCACAAGTCAATTACCTTTAGCATTGAATGGATGTATGATAGTAGGGATAATTCAGTAATGGTCCCAGATTTTCGCTTAGCAGATTATAATGGACTTAGAGAACACTTATCAACTGTGGACTGGGGTGAAGAAGAGAGGTATCAATATGACAGTTTTCTTAACACTATACAGGCTGCCCAAAGAACATTTATCCCGTATAAAGAAATTAGATCAAGTAGAAATGACCCAAAATGGATGAATAATAGGCTCAAATATCTTTTAGGGCAGAAGAAAGGAATTTATAGGCGCATAAAAAGAGGTGAGGGTCATCTTATAAATCAGTATACTGACGTTAAAAAGGGAATAAGAAAAGCTAAACGGGACTATGAAATTAAAGTTGCTAGGGATTCAAAACTAACCCAAAAGTTTTTTCCAGGTTTATAGAACAAAAGTTAGGGATAAGATAGGTCCCCTTAAAAATAACTTTGGGCATCTTACTGACAAGGAGAATGATATGTGCTCTATTTTTAATAATTATTTTCTCTCGGTTTTCACACAGGAAGACATTAATAATATCCCAGTAATTAATTTTTACAGAGGCCCAGAAGAAGATAAATTATGTAATATCACAGTCACTAGCGAAATGATTATGAAACAGCTGGACCGACTGAAACAAAATAAATCGCCGGGTCCTGATGAGCTTTTGCAAGGGTTCTTAAGGAATGCAAAATGGAACTCTGTGAACCAATATCTAACATTTTTAATTTATCTCTTCAAACAGGTGTAGTGTCTGATATGTGGAAGATGGCTAATGTAATTCCTATTTTTAAAGCAGGGGACAAGTCACTACCGTCAAACTACCGCCCAATAAGCCTGACCTCAATTGTAGGCAAATTACTAGAGTCAATTATAGCTGATATTATTAGAAGCCATCTTGATAACCATAATTTGATTAATGATACCCAGCATGGATTCACGAGGGCCGTTCCTGCCTATCTAATTTATTAACCTTCTTCAGTAAAGCTTTTGAGGCTGTTGATCACGATAAAGAATTCGATATTGTTTATTTAGACTTTAGTAAGGCTTTTGATAGAGTACCGCACCAGAGACTGTTAAAGAAAGTGGCAGCTCATGGCATTGGGGGAAAGTGCTGTCATGGATCGAGTCATGGCTCACCAATAGGAAGCAGAGAGTGTGCATAAATGGGGTTAAATCCGAATGGGGACTTGTAACAAGTGGTGTTCCACAGGGATCAGTCTTAGGCCCATTGTTATTTATAATATATATCAATGACCTTGATGAGGGGATTACTAGTGATATGAGCAAATTCGCCGACGACACGAAGATAGGTAGGATAATTGATTCAAACATAGATGTCATAGAACTTCAGGAAGATTTAGACAAACTTAATTCGTGGTCAGAAAAGTGGCAGATGCAGTTCAATGTAGATAAATGCAAGGTTCTGAAGCTCGGGAGTGTCCATAACCCAAGCACTTATAAGTTAAATAACGTAGAACTTAGCCATACAGATTGAGAAGGACTTGGGGGTGATGGTAAGCAGCAACCTTAAACCAAGAAAGCAATGCCTAAGCGTACGTAATAAGGCAAATAGATTACTGGGATTTATATCAAGAAGTGTTAGCAACAGAAGTCCAGAGGTTATATTACAGCTTTATACATCATTAGTAAGGCCTCACCTAGATTACGCAGCTCAGTTCTGGTCTCCATATTACAGAATGGACATAAATTCGTTAGAAAACATTCAGCGTAGAATGACTAAATTAATCATAGCATTAGAAATCTTCCTTACGAAGAAAGATTGAAGACCCTTAAATTACATTCACTTGTAAGACGAAGAATGAGGGGAGACATGATCGAGGTATATAAGTGGAAGATGGGTATTAATAAGGGGGATATAAATAAGGTCTTGAGGATATCTCTCCAAGAGAGAACCCGCAATAATGGATTCAAGTTAGATAAGTTTAGATTTAGAAAGGATATAGGAAAGTATTGGTTTGGAAATAGGGTAGTTGATGAGTGGAACAGTCTGCCTAGTAGGGTTATTGAAGCTAGGACCTTGGGTAGTTTCAAATTTAGGTTGGATAAATTCATGATTGAGAGGGGTTGGATTTGAGTGGGACTCGCACTTGAGTTAATAGAATCTTCAAAGCTTATTTCTTGGGTAGAATTGAAAATTAGGTTGGGCAATTATTCTGTTAGTGGGATGGATTGTGAAGGACCTGCCTAGAATGGGCCAACAGGCCTGCTGCAGTGTTCCTCCTTTCTTATGTTCTTATGTAGAGGACCTTGGGTAGTTTTAAATTTAGGTTGGATAAATTCATGAGTGAAAGGGGTTGGATTTGATTGGGAATTGCACATGAGTAAATAAAATTATCAAAGCTTATTTCTTGGGTAGCATTGAAAATTAGGTAGAACAAATATTCTGTTAGTGGGATGGAATGTGAAGGACCTGCCTAGTATGGGCCAACAGGCCTGCTGCAGTGTTCCTCTTTTCTTATGTTCTTATGTTCTTAAACCAAATCTTTAAATGGGCTGCAGAAAACAATATGAAGTTCAATGATGAGAAATTTCCGCCCATTTGATTAAAACTATATAGGATTATAAAACAAATTCCAACTACACAATAGAGCGAAAAACTAATGTAAAACACCTGGAAGTGATAATGTCAGAGGATCTCACTTTCAAAGACCACAACATTGTATCAATCGCATCTGCTAGAAAAATGACAGGATGGATAATGAGAACCTTCAAAACTAGGGATGCCAAGCCCATGATGACACTCTTCAGGTCGCTTGTTCTATCTAGGCTGGAATATTTCTGCACACTAACTGCACCTTTCAAGGCAGGTGAAATTGCTGACCTAGAAATTGTACAGAGAACCTTCACGGCACGCATAACTGCGATAAGACACCTCAATTACTGGGAACGCTCTAAGTTCCTCAACCTGTACTCCCTAGAACGCAGGCGGGAGAGATACATGATTATATACACTTGGAAAATCCTAGAGGGATTAGTATCAAACTTGCACACGAAAATTACTCCCTCTGAAAGCAAAAGACTCTGCAGACGATGCAGCATCCCCCCAATGAAAAGCAGGGGCACCAGTTGCCCGATAAGAGACAACACAATAAGTGTCAGGGGTCCAAGACAGTTTAACTGCCTCCCAGTATACATAATGGGGATTACCAATAGACATAAGAACATAAGAAAGAAGGAACTCTGCAGCAGGTCTACTGGCCCATGTGAGGCAAAACCAAGTCTCCAACCGGCTTAAGCCAATGCCCCTACCCAGCCAGGTCAGGTTACATTTACTGCACGCCATCTGACCTAGTGGCACAAGCTAGTCAGGGCCAACTCACACCCACCCGCACCCACTCATATATTTATCTAGCCGACCCTCTAGATTTAACCCTCCCCAGGTAGTCAGGTCACTTCCACTTAAGGAATTAGTATGGCATCTGACCTAGTAGCACAAGCTAGTCAGGTCCAACTCACACTCACCCACACCCACTCATGTATTTATCTAACCTATTTTTAAAACTACACAACGTCCCAGCCCCTATGAGGGTACTCGGGAGTTTGTTCCACTCATCCACAACTCTATTACCAAACCAGTGCTTTCCTATATCCTTCCTGAATCTGAACTTTTCCAACTTGAAACCATTGCTGCGAGTCCTGTCTTGGCTGAATATTTTCAGCACGCTATTTACATCCCCTTTATTTATTCCTTTTTTTTCATTTATACACCTCAATCATATCCCCCCTAATTCGACGCCTTTCTACAGAGTGCAGATTCAAGGCCCTCAGTCTATCCTCATAGGGAAGATTTCTGATACATGGGATCAACTTTGTCATCCTCCTCTGTACGTTTTCCAGTGCATTTATATACATTCTGTAATACGGTGACCAGAACTGTGCAGCATAATCTAAATGAGGCCTAACCAAAGATATATAGAGTTGAAGAACAACCTTAGGACTTCTATTATTTATACTTCTTGATATGAAGCCAAGGATTCTGTTAGCTTTATTGCGAACACTTATGCACTGTTGTCTTGGTTTCAGATTACTACTAACCAGAACTCCTAAATCCTTCTTGCAATCACAAGTATTAAGATCTACATTATTCAGTTTATATGTGGCATGGTTATTGTCCTGCCCAACATTTAGAACTTTGCATTTGTCTACATTAAACTGCATCTGCCACTTCTCAGACCACTGCATCAGTCTATTCAAATCATCCTGGAGTGCTCTAATGTCCTCATTAGAATGAATTGGACGGCCTATTTTGGTATCTTCAGCAAATTTGCTTATGTTGCTATTTATTCCCGCATCTATGTCGTTTATGTAAATTGTTAACAACAAGGGGTCCAACACTGACCCCTGTGGAACACCGCTTGAGACGTGCCCCCACTCTGATTTCTCTCCATTTATGCAATCTCTCTGCCGCCTATTTGTCAACCATGCCTCTACCCAGGAAAAAAATTCTCCTCCTATTCCGTGTGCCTTAAGTTTCCTCAGTAGCCTCTGATGTGGAACTTTATCGAAAGCCTTACTGAAGTCCATATACACAATATCATATTCATTACCATGATCTACCTCCTCAAACACCTTAGTGAAAAAAAGTTAGTAAATTCGTAAGACAGGAACGCCCCTTAGTAAAACCGTGTTGAGATTCCTTAATCAAGTTATGCCTTTCAAGATGGCTACGAATTGCCTCGGCAATTATTGATTCCATAAATTTACCAACTATGGAGGTAAGGCTTATTGGTCTATAGTTCGAAGCTAAGGACCTGTCACCTGCCTTGTAAATAGGTATAACATTTGCCCTTTTCCACTTGTCTGGCACTATGCCAGTTTGTAGTGATATATTGAAAAAATTTGCCAAAGGTTTGCTAAGTTCCTCTTTACATTCCTTTAAAACTTTTGCAAACAGTTCATCAGGGCCTTGGGATTTGTTAGGTTTTAATTTCTCTATTTGCCTGAGGACCATGTCACTAGTTACCCCAATCGAGCATAGTCTATCTTCCTGTTCTACATAATTTATTATTTCTGGTATTCCGCTAGTATCTTCCTGAGTAAAAACTGAGAGGAAGTAAGTATTGAAAATTTCACACATATCCTTATCACTGTCCGTGATCTGTCCTGAGTTACTCTTAAGTGGGCCTATCTTGTCCCTAATCTTACTTCTGTATACCTGAAAGAACCCTTTTGGCTGTTTTCAAGCAGGCACTGGACAGGAACCTAAAGTCAGTACCTGATCAGCTAAGGTGTGGTTCGTACGTTGGGTTGCGTGCGGCCAACAGTAACAGCCTGGTTGATCAGGCCCTGGTCCACCATGAGGCCTGGTCACGGACCGGGCCGCGGGGGCGTTGACCCCCGAAATGAATGATAGATAGTGAATATGGTATAGAGTAGAAGTTGTTACAGTTGGTTTTTGCCGATGATACGGTGGTTTTGGATGATACGTAAAAAAAAATTCTAATGTTGGTAAACAAATTTGGGAACGTATGTTAGAGAATGAAATAGAATGTAAACATGGAAAAGAACAATATAATCAGAATATTAAAAAATGAGGCAATGTCTTCATATATATGGTAGTGGATTTGTCGGCAGATGGTTCAAAGATATTAGGCGAACCACACAATTAAGGAAGTCAAAAAGGTATGTGGGGCAATGATGCAGCTGTGGAGATAAACAACTTTACTTACAGAGGCGAGAAAGGGGAATATACCAGCGTACAGTGTCACCAATACGGTTGTTTGGTTGTGAAGCATTTGTTCTGAATGTTCCAGCGAGGAGGCTGAAGGCACCGGAGATGTTATATTTGAGGGCAATGTGTGATGTGAATATTTCGCAGAGAATTAGGAGTTTGGAGATTAGAAGCGGTATTACCAAAGGGCTGAAAGGGTTGTTCAGGTGGTTTGAACATTCAGAAATAGTGGCGAAAAATAAGATAAGTATGAGGGTGTATAAAACTAGTGTGGAGAGAAGGAAGGGTAGAGATAGAGGGAGGGGGTTAAGGAGGATTTCAGTGTTAGGATCTTAGACATCTAACAGGTTTGTGTGAGCTGTTAGACTGTGTTGGAGGCAAGTGGTCTTTATAATGGGACGTGATGCAGGATTGTGCACAAGGTAACATTAATAAAGAGAATCAAGAAAACCTGTTAACAAGACTTGAGTTGCGAAGAAGGATTACGAAAAATGTTGAAGCAATGTGGTTGTTTTGTTGATGTGTTGCAAGGAACAACACAATAATGCTTTAAAAAATTCTTGTCATTTTTTTAATGTCTATAAATAACTGCAATATCATTTGCATTTCTGTCACAACTGATGTTTCTCTAATAAGTTTTCATCCTATCGCAGATTAAGCTATGAAAATCGTATTGATTTACACCAGCTTATACAATTCTATTAATTATATTAATAATCTCCGATGGGAGACCTTTACAGGGGTTGCCAGAAGTTTTTTCTATCGCCAACTTCGTGTTTTAATTTAGCTCATAACACGAGAAACCTTCATCCAATCAGCTTCATATATTCAAGAAACAATTGACATGTGCAGGTGCCTATTGACCATAGTTATTGAAGTCATTCTCACCATCCTGGAACGGCTCTGATAACTTCCAAAATTCTCTTCCAGAGGCACAGCTTCAAACAACGGCTCTGATAACTTCCAAAATTCTCTTCCAGAGGCACAGCTTCAAACAACGGCTCTGATAACTTCCAAAATCCTCTTCCAGAGGCACAGCTTCAAACATTCGACAGCGTTCTTCCAGCGATGGCAGAGACTGAAATTAAAGTGTGTAGGTAGACATATAATAATTTTGTGTAAACAATGAGAAAATTATATTCATGTTAACCAAAGTAAAAAATATTTGAGGATGTTTTTCTTAATTTCTTCATTATTTAATAAGTCGTGCACTTTACTTACTGGATAATACCTATTAAGTTCAGCTTGTGTGCAGGAAAATGTCTCAGTAAACTTTGCTTATAAATACTTGAGAATATTGGAATCCAAGTTATAACTGCAGATTAACTTTTCCGGAAACCAAGATTAGATTTATATAGGACATAAAACATTACAGTTATCTATTTTTTAACTAAACATCGATATTGATTACCTTTCAAGAACTAAAGAATGCCTTTTCTGCTTCATAATATTAACACTTATGAATTCCATAAAAAAGCAAAATACCCAATTAGTTTAAACTGTTTAAATGTAAATTTGAAATTTTGTTGAAAATTGTTAAAACAAAATCGTTGGATTCAGAGCAATTAATGGAAAATGCACTTTTCGACAGTCGTCAAACTTTCATTGTTTATTGGGTTTAATAAAAGCAAGGTTCACTTTCACTTTGTTCCATGTAAATTTGATTTTATTCCACGTGATAACTAGAGAATGGAACTACTCGTCGCCAGGAAACATTTAATATTTAGTGATAATTAGAAGTATTTTTTTTTAAATTGAGTTCATAGAGGATTATAGATCCTAAAGAAATTTTGAGGATTTTAAATAGAATAAAACTAAAAATAAGAAAATTGTGATATTTTTGAAACTTGTCTTTCTATGTCGCACATCGTCAGGTAAAATCTTCTTTTATAACTTCAGAATGCTTTATCGGATCGTCTTCAAACTTTCAGCCATGGTCAACTATTTTAGATGTGGGTTTGTGACACAACTAAAGTGTTCAGTTACCTTCTGCTCAATTATATATAGACTATTCCGAAATTGGTTCCATGAGATATTTTAAGAAAGCCTCTTTTGATCGGCTTTATAATTTCATCCCTCGTGTGTCTTACAAGAAGGATGGTATTAGTAATGAAGTGTGTAGGTGCTATATTGCCCCTCTTAATTTTGAAATGTATTACTTAACTGATTATAATTGCAAAGAACTAGACTTATTATTCCCATGCTTTGATATATTTTGAATGCTTCAGATTCAAAACTCAGTACATGTATACTACAGGTTTAGCGCCTTCCCATGACTAAAACAAAACAAGTACAAACAGTATCATTCTTCAATGGCTGATGTATCATATGAAGAAGCTAAAAGGTTTCTTGGCAAATTTTGCTGGATTCTGTGCAGTAACAGGAGAATGAATCTTCCGGTAAGCTTCAAACTTTTAGTGTTGATATATTTTCCTCCAAGGAAGCTTTTCCTTGATTTTAAGTTGACAAATTTTTACTAAAATTGTCATTTACGAAGTGGAGAAAGTCTCTTCTGATCAGAAATAAATGAGTGTGTTTAACTTACTAAGTTATTATAGGATAAATCTGCATAATATACCTGGATGAAGCATCTGTAAGATCTCAACACCATTGTAAAAATATTTATTAGTTCTGTACCCAAATCTTAAATATAACTTATGCATTTACTTTCTTACATAATTAATTAACAGCTGGTTAGTTATGCTTCGATAAAATTTGGATTGATTATGACTAACAGACGAAGCTTCTGTCAACACATGAACCCGTTATAAAGTACTGCTGCGTCAACACATGAACCCGTTATAAAGTACTGCTGCGTCAACACATGAACCCGTTATAAAGTACTGCTGCGTCAACACATGAACCCGTTATAAAGTACTGCTGCGTCAACACATGAACCCGTTATAAAGTACTGCTGCTGGGTACCATTATGAAGGAGAGGCAGCACTACCAGTGAACACACCAGGCAGAGGTGAACACACCAGGCAGAGGTGAACACACCAGGCAGAGGTGAACACACCAGGCAGAGGTGAACACACCAGGCAGAGGTGAACACACCAGGCAGAGGTGAACACACCAGGCAGAGGTGAACACACCAGGCAGAGGTGAACACACCAGGCAGAGGTGAACACACCAGGCAGAGGTGAACACACCAGGCAGAGGTGAACACACCAGGCAGAGGTGAACACACCAGGCAGAGGTGAACACACCAGGCAGAGGTGAACAAAAGAGGGAGCAGAACAAAGGAGAAAGTTTTTTCATAGGGAGAGTAAACAGGTGAGCGAGGGGCGGCACACTGGGTTACGTCTCAGTGGAAGGTAGTGAAATACAAGAGGAATTTCTTTTCATTGAAGAAAGACACCGGAAAACCTGAAACAACTGGATGTTAAGCACACATATTGCCACTCAAACAGAAAGAAAAGTAAATTTAAAACAACAGCTTGCTGGTAAACATGTTCACGAAATCGCAATAACACAATTGAAAACAAATTACGAAAAGAGTAGGGAGTCGAACCCCTGGCCTGGGAGCTCAAGACTACTTTGTAACCTGTTCCAGACCTAACAGTTCTGTGATTTGAGAGAAATGTACAGTCCGTAAGAGGCACGTAAGTTCCCCCGACTTATAATATGATCATTTTTCCACTACAATCTATCTTTTTGCTCACATCTCTACAACAACAATTGTCCTCAAAGATTTGTTAAGTTATACCATGAATTAAGGGAAGATCCTGGACTTCACCTTACGAAACAGACAAAGCAAATGCGATAGTAATTATGGACATGGTAGATTATAGTGGAAAAGTGAACATGTTATTAGAACACTGGGGAACTTACGTGCCTCTTAAGTAAACGCGCAAACGAGAATGGAAACACACAAACAGGAACTTAAAAATGAATTTCAACGAAACATAAACAAAGGAGGGGGCAAAAATCACAATTTAGAAGAGAAACATACAAGTAGACAAGGAAAACCCACAAACTCACACACAAAAAGAAAATGAAAGATAACATGAAAATAGAAAAAATGGCCAGTAAATGCTGGAAAGCATGAACTAGAAACACACACAAGAAAAACACTGAGTGTTGATGAATTCATGTACTTGTGACCTTACAAACACAAACACACACACACACACAAACCCAGGAACTATGACTCGACCCTACAACCACAACTAGGTGAGTACACACACGCACATACACACAAGATTTGGGAGTCACAAGCTGAAGCTGCAGTAGCCAGGATAAGGGGCCTAGAAGATGAGGTAAACAGGCTGAAGCAGGTTACAGGGGTATTGACCAGTAAAGACACAGCATCAAGGAGGCCCATCAGGAAGGAAGGAGATATAACTTACGCTACGGCCGTATCTGCCTACCAAGCAGGGCCAAGGAGCGAAGGGGGTGAGCAGATGAAGAGGGGAATAGGGCAAATGCAGAGGAACGATCATGCCACCAAGAGCGACAGGAAAAAAAAGGGAGAAACAGGAACCTGAGCTGCAGAGGTAAAGGCAATGGGAGGAGGAGAGGGCAAAGACAGTGTTTATTCATGGGCTGAAGGAGAGAGACAGGGAAGGACACACACTGAAAGACGGCAGGCAGAAAGAAAGGAGATTGAGAGCATACTCAAAGAAATAGGTGAAGAAGACATGTCTGAGATTGTAAATTTTCAGAGAATAAGGGGGAACTTGAAGGGGAGAAAACGACCACTGAAGCTGATTCTCAGGACAGAAACAGAGAGGGACAGAATCCTCCAAGAGAAACCACGATTGAAGGAAACAGAAGAATACAGGAGGGTGTTCCTAGACCGGGACAGAACAAAAACAGAACGACAGCAGCTGAAGGAGAGGGCACAAAGGAGAAAGGAGCGAGGAGGAGAGACAAGGACAGAATCAGTAGAGGACAACCAGAGCAGGGTGGAGCAACAAGAACAAGCACACACAGAACCATCCCAAACACCCAACAACCAAGCACACTATCCCAACACAAACTACAACCCACACTCTCAGCCCCCACCCAACACTCCACTATAGAATCCCACAGTACACCGCCAGGTCCCCCACCCTCACAGACCCCCCAAAACACAGTAGTAGAGAGGAAACTGAAAGTGTGGTACACCAATGCTGATGGAATAACAAATAAGTGGGAGGAGTGGCAAGAAAGAGTCAAAGAGGCATCACCGGACATAATAGCTCTCACAGAAACCAAGCTCACAGGTATGATAACAGATGCCATTTTTCCAATGGGATATCAGATCCTGAGGAAAGACAGAGGGAACAGAGGGGGAGGAGGAGTGGCATTACTGATAAAAAACCGATGGGATTTTGACGAGCTGGAGAGAGGAGACAGAGGAGAAGCTGAGGATTACTTAGTAGGGATGCTACAGTCTGGAGGTCCCAAGGTGGTAATTGCAGTGATGTATAACCCACCACAGAACAGCAGGAGGCCAAGGCAAGAGTATGATGAGAAAAACAGAGCGATGATTGATACACTGGCAGAAGTGGCCAGAAGGGCTCGTGCGAGCAGGGCGAAGCTACTGATCATGGGTGACTTCAACCATAAGGAAATTGATTGGGAGAACTTAGAGCCACATGGGGGGCCAAGAAACGTGAAGGGCTAAGATGCTGGAGGTGGTACTGGAAAATCTCATGTACCAACACGTAAGGGACACTACCAGAGAGAGAGGAGAGGACGTACCAGCGAGACTGGACCTAGTATTCACCCTGAGTAGTGCAGATATTGAGGACATCACACATGAAAGCCCCCTTGGGGCCAGTGATCATATGGTTCTAAGTTTCGAATATATAGTAGAGTTACAAGTGGAGGGGGAAGCAGGAAGGGCTGCACAAATGAAGCCAAACTACAAGAAAGGTGACTATGTGGGCATGAGGAACTTCCTGCACGGAGTTCAGTGGGAGGGAGAGATGGCAGGGAAGTCAGTAGACGAGATTATGGAATATATGGCAACAATTTGCAAGGAAGCTGAGGAGAAGTTTATACCCAAGGGTAACAGGAGAAGCGAAAAAGACAGGATGAGCCCATGGTTCACCCAAAGATGCATGGAAGCCAAAACCAAGTGTGCCAGGGAATGGAAGAGGTACAGAAAGCAAAGAACCCCGGAGAATAAGAGAGCAGTCGTAGAGCCAGAAATGAATATGCACAGATCAGAAGGGAGGCCCAAAGACAGTACGAGAATGACATAGCAGCGAAAGCCAAATCTGACCCAAAGCTGCTGTACAGCCACATCAGGAGGAGAACAACAGTCAAGGACCAGGTGATCAGGCTGAGGAAGGAAGGAGGGGAGGTCACAAGAAATGACCGCGAAGTGTGTGAGGAGCTCAACATGAGATTCAAAGAGGTGTTCACAGAGGAGATAGAAGGGCCTCCAGAAAGGAGGAGAGGTAGGGTACACCATCAAGTGCTGGACACAATGCACACAACTGAGGAGGAAGTGAAGAGGCTACTAAGCGAGCTAGATATCTCAAAGGCGATGGGGCCGGATAACATCTCTCCATGGGTCCTGAGAGAGGGAGCAGAGGAGCTATGTGTACCCCTAACAACGATCTTCAACACATCTATCGAAACAGGGCAACTACCTGAGGTATGGAAGACAGCAAATGTAGTTCCAATTTTTAAAAAAGGAGACAGGAACGTAGCACTAAACTACAGACCAGTGTCACTGACATGTATAGTATGCAAGGTCATGGAGAAGATAGTCAGGAGAAGAGTGGTTGAGCACCTAGAAAGGAATGAGTTAATCAACGATGGCCAGCACGGTTTCAGGGACGGGAAATCCTGTGTCACAAATCTACTGGAGTTCTACGACAGGGTGACAGCAATAAGACAAGAGAGAGAGGGGTGGGTAGATTGCATATTCTTGGATTGTAAGAAGGCGTTTGACACAGTTCCACACAAGAGATTAGTGCAGAAGCTGGAGGACCAGGCAGGGGTAACAGGGAAGGCACTACAATGGATCAGGGAATACCTGTCAGGA
The DNA here is from genome assembly GCA_009830355.1 of Cherax destructor. NCBI lineage: Eukaryota > Metazoa > Arthropoda > Malacostraca > Decapoda > Parastacidae > Cherax > Cherax destructor. Next base: position 9,120 of record WNWK01021897.1, on the reverse strand, counting down.
AGACAGCAGCGAGTCATGGTACGTGGCGAGGTGTCAGAGTGGGCGCCGGTGACGAGCGGGGTTCCACAGGGGTCAGTCCTGGGACCAGTGCTGTTTCTGGTATTTGTTCATAACGGAAGGAATAGACTCCGAAGTGTCTCTGTTTGCAGATGATGTGAAGTTGATGAGAAGAATTCAATCGGACGAGGACCAGGCAGAACTACAAAGGGATCTAGACAGACTGCAAGCCTGGTCCAGCAATTGGCTCCTGGAGTTCAACCCCACCAAGTGCAAAGTCATGAAGATTGGGGAAGGGCAAAGAAGACCACAGACGGAGTACAGTCTAGGGGGCCAGAGACTGTAAACCTCAGTCAAGGAAAAAGATCTTGGGGTGAGTATAACACCAGAAACATCTCCTGAGGCGCACATCAACCAAATAACTGCTGCAGCATATGGGCGCCTAGCAAACCTAAGAACAGCATTCCGACATCTTAATAAAGAATCGTTCAGGACCCTGTATACTGTGTACGTTAGGCCCATACTGGAGTATGCAGCGCCAGTTTGGAACCCACACCTAGCCAAGCACGTGAAGAAGCTCGAGAAAGTGCAAAGGTTTGCAACAAGACTAGTCCCGGAGCTAAGGGGTATGTCTTACGAGGAGAGTTTAAGGGAAATCGACCTGACGACACTGGAGGACAGGAGAGATAGGGGGGATATGATAACAACATATAAGATACTGAGAGGAATTGACAAAGTGGACAGAGACAGAATGTTTCAGAGATGGGACACAGCAACAAGGGGACACAGTTGGAAGCTGAAGACTCAGATGAATCACAGAGATGTTAGGAAGTATTTCTTCAGTCACAGAGTGGTCGGGAAGTGGAATAGTTTGGGAAGCGATGTAGTGGAGGCAGGTTTCATACATAGCTTTAAGGAGAGGTATGATAAAGCTCATGAAGCAGGGAGCGTGACCCAGTAGCGGCCAGTGTAGAGGCGGGGCCAGGTGCTATGACTCGACCCCTGCAACCACAACTAGGTGAGTGAGTACACACACAAAAAAAAAAAAAAAACACAAGCTCATGGAGCAGGGAGAGCAAGGACCCAGTAGCGACCAGTAAAGAGGCGGGGGCAGGAGCTATGGCTCGACCCCTGCAACCACAATCGGTGAGTACACACACACAAACTCACGTTAAATTTAGATATGATTACTTACCAGACTGAGCCATTAATTGTTAAATACATAGAAGATGGTTCTCCTAAATCCAAAGATACTTTTCACCCTGGTATGATATAGAGACAGGTGGCACAGGTGGCACAGGTGCACCAGAATACTCCAGTGAGTAGTTGTTGTGAGTAAGTATGGTGATAACAGTGGTGGTCCTAATGTGATGGCACCAGAGTGCAGGTGGCAACAACAATACTACGGACCTCATATTCAATATACTTGTAGTGTTATTCTATATACACTTCGTGGAAATGTATGCGCATTTAGTGATATGGCACGTACTGTATATATGTATGTATTTATGTATGTATTTATGTATATATTTATGTATATATGTATGTATTTATGTATGTATGTATATATTTATGCATGGCTGTATAGGTGGATGATTTTGTATGTTTTCTGAATGAATTTGTATGCTATACCCATATATATATATATTATATATATATATATATATATATATATATATATATATATATATATATATATGTGTGTGTGTGTGTGTGTGTGTGTGTGTGTGTGTGTGTGTGTGTGTGTGTGTGTGTGTGTGTGTGTGTGTGTGTGTGGTTGTAGGTTGGTAGACAGCAACCACCCAGGGAGGTACTACCGTCCTGTGGTAGTAGGTTGGTAGACAGCAACCACCCAGGGAGGTACTACCGTCCTGTGGTAGTAGGTTGGTAGACAGCAACCACCCAGGGAGGTACTACCGTCCTGCCAAATGAGTGTGAAACATAAGTCTGTAATTGTTTTACATGATGGTAGGATTGCTGGTGTCTTTTTCTGTCTCATAAACACGCAAGGTTGCAGATATGTCTTGCTACTTCTACTTACACTTAGGTAACACTACACATGCATGTACAAGCATATACAGTGGACCCTCGGTTTTCGTTCACCTCCAAACTCGAACAATTATGTAAGTGTATTTTTGTTATATATTTTGTAAGTGTATTTTAGGGGTTCTGAAATGACTAATATAATTTACATTTTTCCTTATTGGAACAAATTTGTTCGGTAATGGCACTCGAACAGCATTCTGGAAAGAATTTTCAACGAAAACCGAGGGTCCACTGTATATACTAACCCCTCTGGGTTTTTCTTCTATTTTTCTTCCTAGTTCTTGCTCTTGTTTATTTCTGCTTATCTCCATGAGAAAGTGGAACAAAATTCTTCCTCCGTAACCTATGCGTGTCAAAAGAAGCGACTAAATGCCGAGAGCAATGGGCAAGTAACCCCTTCTCCTGTATAAATTATTAAAAACAAGATAAGGAAAAACTTCATAAAATTGGATGTTTGAATGTGTGTGGATGTAGTGCTGATGATAAGAGATGATTGCTAATGTTATGAATGAAAAGAAGTTGGATGTCTTAGCCCTAAGCGAAACAAAGCTGAAGGGGGTAGGCGAGTTTCAGTGGGGAGAAATAAATGGGATTAAGTCAGGAGTATCTGAGAGTCAGAGTTAAGGAAGAGGTAGCAATAATGTTGAAGGATCAGTTATGGAGAGAGAAGAGGGAACATAAGTGTATAAATTCAAGGATTATGTATATTAAAATAAGGGTCGGATGTGAAAAGTGGGTCATAATATGTGCGTATGCACCACGAGAAGAGAGGAGTGTAGAGGAGAGAGAGAGATTTTGGGAGATGTTAAGCGAGTGTGTAGGAACTTTTGAACCAAGTGAGAGAGTAATTGTGGTTGGGGACCTAAATGCTAAAGTAAGAGAAGCGTTTAGAGAGGGTGTGGTAGGTAAGTTTGGGTTACCAGGTGTAAGTGATAATGGGGAGCATTTGATTGAACTTTGCATAGAAAGTGCTTTGCTTATAGGTAACACATATTTTAAGAAAAATAGGATAAATAAGTATACAAGATATGATGTAGGGCGTAATGACAGTAGTAGTTTGTTGGACTACATATTGGTAGATAAAAGACTGTTGGGTAGACTTCAGGATGTACATGTTTATAGAGGGGCCACAGATATATCAGATCACTTTTAAGTTGTAGCTACAGTGAGAGTAAAAGGTAGATGGGATACAAAGAGAATGGAAACAGCAAGAGAGAAGTGAAGATTTATAAACTAAAGGAGGCGGTTAGGGTAAAATATAAACAACTGTTGGAGGACAGATGGGCTAGTGAGAGTATAGGCAATGGGGTAGAAGAGGTATGGGGTAAGTTTAAGAATATAGTGTTAGAGAGTTCAGCAGAAGTTTGTGGTTATAGGAAAGTAAGTGCGGGAGGGAAGAAGAGCGATTGGTGGAATGAGGATGTAAAGAGAGTAGTAAGAGAGAAAAAGTTAGCATATGAGAGGTTTTTACAAAGTAGAAGGGATGTAAGGAGGAAGAAGTATATGGAGAGAAAAAGAGAGGTTAAGAAAGTGGTGAAACAATATAAAAAGAAGGCAAATGAGAGTGGGTGAGATTTTATCAACAGATTTTGTTGAAAATAAGAAAAGCTTTGGAGTGAGATTAATAAGTTGAGAAAGCCTAGGGAAAGAATGGATTTGCCAGTTAAAAATAGGAGAGGAGAGTTATTAAATGGAGAGTTAGAGGTATCGGGAAGATGGAGGGAATATTTTGAGAAATTGTTAAATGTTGATGAAGACAGGGAAGCTGTGATTTCGTGTATAGGGCAAGGAGGAAAAACATCTTATAGGAGTGAGAGAGAACCAGTTGTGAGTGTGGGGGAAGTTCGTGAGGCAGTGAGTAGAATGAAAGGGGGTAAAGCAGCTGGAATTGATGGGATAAAGATAGAAATGTTAAAAGCAGGTGGGGATATAGTTTTAGAGTGGTTAGTGTTTTTATTTAATAAATGTATGGAAGAGGGTAAGGTACCTAGGGATTGGCAGAGAGCATGCATAGTTCCTTTGTATAAAGACAAAGGGGACAAAAAAGGGTGTTAAAATTATAGGGAAATAAGTCTGTTGAGTATACCTGGTAAAGAGTATGGTAGGGTTATTATTGAAATAATTAGGAGTAAGACGGAGAGCAGGATAGCAGATGAACAAGGAGGCTTTAGAAAGGGTAGGGGGTGTGTAGACCAAGTGTTTACAGTGAAACATATAGGTGAACAATATTTAGATAAGGGTAAAGTGGTATTTGTGGCATTTATGGATTTGGAAAAGGAATATGATAGGGGGGCAATGTGGCAGATGTTGCAAATGTATGGAATAGGAGGTAGGTTATTGAAAGCGGTGAAAAGTTTTTACGAGGATAGTGAGGCTCAGGTTAGAGTATGTAGGCGAGAGGGAGATTATTTCCCAGTAAAAGTAGGTCTTAGACAGGAATGTGTGATGTCACCATGGTTGTTCAATATATTTATAGATGGAATTGTAAGATAAGTGAATGTTCGGGTGTTGGCAAGAGGTGTGGGGTTAAAAGATAAAGAATCTAACACAAAGTGGGAGTTGTCACAGTTGCTCTTTGCTGATGACACTGTGCTATTAGGGGAGTAAGGTGATGAGGGTATCAAACGATTTAAATAAAGAAAAATTGGATATCACATTGGAGAGAGGGATTATGGAAGAAGTAAATGTTTTCAGATATTTGGGAGTTGACGTGTCAGCGGATGGGTCTATGAAGGATGAGGTTAATCATAGAATTGATGAAGGAAAAAAGGTGAGTGGTGCATTGAGGTACCTGTGGGGACAAAAAACGTTATCCATGGAGGCAAAGAAGGGAATGTACGAAAATATAGTGGTACCAACACTCTTATATGGGTGTGAAGCATGGGTTGCAAATGCTGCAGCGAGGAGGAGGCTGGAGGCAGTGGAGATGTCCCGTCTAAGGGCAATGTGTGGTGTAAATATTATGCAGAAAATTCGGTATATATATATATATATATATATATATATATATATATATATATATATATATATATATATATATATATATATATATATATATATATATATATATAATGTGTTTGGACTTGTAATACAGCCCCAAGCACTGGCACCATCTCTTTATTAAGTAATATATGTTCAGCTTAATGGTGGACCACTCTTTCTATTTAATACTATTTACTTATTTACGAGTACATAATTCCGATACTTAAAGTCAGCGCTTAGTTATGATTATACTGGTTTGTCTTAGTTATGATTATAAAGGACTGTCTTAGCTATGATTATACTGGACTGTCTTAGTTATGATTATACTGGTTTGTCTTAGTTATGATTATACAGGACTGTCTTAGCTATGATTATACTGGGCTGTCTTAGTTATGATTATACTGGGTTGTCTTAGTTTTGATTATACTGGACTGTCTTAGCTATGATTATACTGGGCTGTCTTAGCTATGATTATACTGAGCTGTCTTAGTTATGATTATACTGGGCTGTCTTAGCTATGATTATACTGGACTGTCTTAGTTATGATTATACTGGACTGTCTTAGCTATGATTATACTGGACTGTCTTAGTTATGATTATACTGGTTTCTCTTAGTTATGATTATACTGGGCTGTCTTAGCTATGATTATACTGGGCTGTCTTAGTTATGATTATACTGGTTTCTCTTAGTTATGATTATACTGGACTGTCTTAGTTATGATTATACTGGACTGTCTTAGCTATGATTATACTGGACTGTCTTAGCTATGATTATACTGGGCTGTCTTAGTTATGATTATACTGGGCTGTCTTAGTTATAATTATACTGGACTATCTTAGCTATGATTATACTGGGCTGTCTTAGTTATGATTATACTGGGCTGTCTTAGTTATGATTATACTGGGCTGTCTTAGTTATAATTATACTGGACTGTCTTAGCTATGATTATACTGGGTTGTCTTAGTTATAATTATACTGGACTGTCTTAACTATGATTATACTGGACTGTCTTAGTTATGATTATACTGGACTGTCTTAGTCATGATTATACTGGTTTCTTTTAGTTATGATTATACTGGACTGTTTTAGTTATGATTATACTGGACTGTCTTAGTTATGATTATACTGGGCTGTTTTAGTTATGATTATACTGGGCTGTCTTAGTTATGATTATACTGGGCTGTCTTAGCTATGATTATACTGGGCTGTCTTAGCTATGATTATACTGGACTGTCTTAGTTATGATTATACTGGGCTGTTTTAGTTATGATTATACAGGACTGTCTTAGCTATGATTATACTGGGCTGTCTTAGCTATGATTATACTGGGCTGTCTTAGCTATGATTATACTGGGCTGTCTTAGTTATGATTATACTGGTTTGTCTTAGTTTTGATTATACTGGACTGTTTTAGTTATGATTATACTGGTTTGTCTTAGTTATAATTATACAGGACTGTCTTAGCTATGATTATACTGGACTGTCTTAGCTATGATTATACTGGGCTGTCTTAGTTATGATTATACTGGACTGTTTTAGTTATGATTATACTGGTTTGTCTTAGTTATGATTATACTGGGCTGTCTTAGTTATGATTATACTAGTTTGTCTTAGTTATGATTAAACTGGGCTGTCTTAGTTATGATTATACTGGACTGTCTTAGTTATGATTATACTGGACTGTCTTAGTTATGATTATACTTGGCTGTCTTAGCTATGATTATACTTAGCTGTCTTAGCTATGATTATACTGGGCTGTCTTAGTTATGATTATACTGGTTTCTCTTAGTTATGATTATACTGGACTGTTTTAGTTATGATTATACTGGTTTATCTCAGTTATGATTATACTGGGCTGTCTTATTTATGATTATACTAGTTTGTCTTAGTTATGATTATACTGGGCTGTCTTAGTTATGATTATACTGGACTGTCTTAGTTACGATTATACTAGTTTGTCTTAGTTATGATTATACTGGGCTGTCTTAGTTATGATTATACTGGACTGTCTTACTTATGATTATACTGGACTGTCTTAGCTATGATTATACTGGACTGTCTTAGTTATGATTATACTGGACTGTCTTAGTTATGATTATACTGGACTGTCTTAGCTATGATTATACTGGACTGTCTTAGTTATGATTATACTGGACTGTCTTAGTTATGATTATACTGGACTGTCTTAGTTATGATTATACTGGACTGTCTTAGTTATGATTATACTGGACTGTCTTAGCTATGATTATACTGGACTGTCTTAGTTATGATTATACTGGACTGTCTTAGTTATGATTATACTTGGCTGTCTTAGCTATGATTATACTGGACTGTCTTAGTTATGATTATACTGGACTGTCTTAGTTATGATTATACTTGGCTGTCTTAGCTATGATTATACTGGACTGTCTTAGTTATGATTATACTGGACTGTCTTAGCTATGATTATACTGGGCTGTCTTAGTTATGATTATACTGGACTGTCTTAGTTATGATTATACTGGGCTGTCTTAGTTATGATTATACTGGACTGTCTTAGTTATGATTATACTGGGCTGTCTTAGTTATGATTATACTGGACTGTCTTAGCTATGATTATACTGGACTGTCTTAGCTTTGTTGTATAAGATCCAGTACAAGACAGGTACATAAACATACACAGAATATTTTAACAGTAAGACAAGTTCAATAACTACGGGATCAAGTAATTGAGTGGTACATAATTCGACTGGTTAAGTGCCGTCTCATACTCTAAAAACAATCTAGAACCTTACTGTACCTACTTACCAGGTTCATACCATATAAAATATGTTCCTCTCAGATGTTATTGCAAGCTCTTCACAAAGTAGTTAGACCACGGAACTGCTGGCTACACAATTTATTGTGACTTTGTGATAGATACTTTGATATAAACTTAGTTAGGTTTTGAAGTTTCGTTATATTTCCTGTTGTGTATGTTTGGCTGTGTAGCATCTACTGATACCCTCCTGGGTATGAGGTATGGGGTATGGGGTATGGGGTTCTCTGAAACATTTATCTATATTCCTGTCAAACACAGCAAGTGTTGGACATGTGTCTCAAGGAAGAAAACGGCACAATACCGTGACAGGAACAAAACACAAATAACCCGCAGGTAAAAGAGAGGAGTTAACGACTACGTTTCAATCCAACCATTTACAAACTCACACATGTGTCTAATTTGTCAAGGATGATGATGTACCTCTCTATAATAGATGGGACTTGGTGCTCTCCACCGTTTACTTTCCCCTGCGAATTTTCCATTCTATCTACCTACTGATGCATTCCATAGCTCCTGACAATGCACTGACAGAAGGCTTAGTGCTTGTTTTTCCAGCCCACACTGACATATTTTGCATATGTTGATCGCTCGTTTGCAATTGTTTTGCATGTGTGTGTGTATATTTTTTTTTTTTTTTTTTTTTTATTAACACATCGGCCGATTCCCACCAAGGCAGGGTGGCCCGAAAAAGAAAAACTTTCATCATCATTCACTCCATCACTGTCTTGCCAGAAGGGTGCTTTACACTACAGTTATAAAACTGCAACATTAACACCCCTCCTTCAGAGTGCCGGCACTGTACTTCCCATCTCCAGAACTCAAGTCCGGCCTGCCGGTTTCCCTGAATCCCTTCATAAATGTTACTTTGCTCACACTCCAACAGCACGTCAAGTATTAAAAACCATATGCCTCCATTCACTCCTATCAAATACGCTCACACATGCTTGCTGGAAGTCCAAGCCCCTCGCACGCAAAACTTCCTTTACCCCCTCCCTCCAACCTTTCCTAGGCCGACCCCTACCCCGCCTTCCCTCCACTACAGATTTATACACTCTCGAAGTCACTCTGTCTCGTTCCATTCTCTCTACATGTCCAAACCACCTCAACAACCCCTCCTCAGCTCTCTGGACAATCGTTTTGGTAATCCGCACCTCCTCCTAATTTCCAAACTCCGAATTCTCTGCATTATATTCACACCACACATTGACCTCAGACATGACATCTCCACTGCCTCCAGCCTTCTCCTCGTTGCAACATTCATCACCCTGCTTCACACCCATATAAGAGCGTTGGT
>WNWK01021896.1:13936-33430 GCA_009830355.1 Cherax destructor | reverse complement strand
GAAGTACTGGTTACACTGGTCAACAACCAAAATGCTTCCGAGACCAGAGTAGCAATTTCCAACTAATTTTAGGTGACTGATAATGAATATCATGATTAAAATTGTTTGTTAGCTCTACTTTTCAGTATACACCTACGTGTCACAACAGGCTCCAACAGGCTTGCGGCAGTGTGTTTCTTCGTAATATAAGGTGATTTAGTGGCTTGCAACAATAATAATGGTCTGATGGAAGCACTTGGCATCGACTACGAACCCAGTCACTGGAGGCTGTTCATAGATTCATCAAAAAAGAGTCTGAAAGTTGTCTTGCTGCATAACGCAATAGTAAACCATCAGTTGCTGTAGGCTATGCACCACATATGAAAGAAACTTATGAGAATATGAAGCATATGTTGCAATGCATGAAATATGATAAACATCAATGGCAGCTCTGTGGTGACTTTAAGGTTGTTGCTGTTGTGATGGGCTTGCAGGGTGGATACACCAAGTACTGCTGCTTTCTATGTGAATGGGACAGCCGTGCAAGAGGTTCCCACTACATCAGGAGAGACTGGCCACCTCGTCAATCACTGGAGTCTGGTATGAACAATGTTCAACATCCTCCTCTCATTGAACCAAACAAAATTTTGCTACCGCCACTACACACAAACCTGGGACTCATGAAAAACTTTGTAAAAGCTTTTCATGAGCCTGACAAATCCGGTCAGGAATTCAAGTATTTAACATCAAAATTACCCTCACTGAGCGACGCTAAGAAAAGAGAGGGAGTCTTCAATGGTCCTCAGATTCGAGAGCTACTTCAAGATGGTGACTTTGAATCAGACCTTCATGGGGAGGAGAACGTTGCTTGGGAAGCATTCAGGTTAGTGGCGAATGGATTTCTCGGAAACAGAAGGGAAGGCAACTATGAAGAATTGGTGGAAAACCTCATCAAGAATTACAAGAACATGGGATGTAACATGCCACTTAAAATCCACTTTTTGGACTCACATTTAGACTTTTTTCCAGCGAACTGTGGGGCAGTTAGTGACGAACATGGTGAAAGGTTTCACCAAGATATTTCAACCATGGAAAAATGGTACCAGGGCAAATGGGGCACAAGAATGCTTGCAGACTATTGCTGGACATTGGCAAGAGATGATTCTTCAGCCCACTATAAGCGTCAAGCAAAAAGGCAGAGAGTAGGTACGGATTAGAGTTTAAAACATATTGACATATATTGTACGTTATAATAAAATAATCAAATATTACATGTCTCGTATGTTTAAAACTATAACCAATAAGCATTTTTCAATGTGATATTTGGATTCACGACATGAAAATACATAAATACATAAGAATTAACTAATCTCATTTAAGAAGCATACAACTTTTCAAAAATTGTTGACCAGCGATTTTATCAGTTTCTGTCACAACTGGTTCTGGTTGTTCTGAAAACCACAGCCTCGTCCGCGAGCTCTTCTGTGACCATGGCTGTGGTGGCCACGAGAGAACTCATGAAACATGCTCTCAGTACGAGCACAGCATTGGGATGTATGATGACTATGCTTGTTATGCCAAGTACAGTAAGATTTATTACCTTGAGTGCATCTTTGGTACAGCATTTCTTGTTCTGAATGCCCCAAGAATTTTCAGCAATATGTCCTTTTTTTCCACAGATGTATGTTCTGGCACCATTATTAATAATAATATAATATCTTTATTTCTACAAGTACATGTACAAGGTATAAAGACCATAGCTGACATCAATGACATACTACTATATAGAAAACCACTTGTTATGCAGAGCATTTCGGACAAATTAGGTCAGTTTTGTCCCAGGATGCGACCCACACCAGTCGACTAACACCCAGGTACCCATTTTGCACAGATGGGGAACATAGACAACCGGTGTAAAGAAACACTCCCAGTGTTTCTACCCTCACCGGGGAATCGAACTCGGACCTTCGCCATGTGAAGCGAGAGCTTTAGCCACCAGGCCACGAGGCCTGAGCCATTACTCACTGCACTAGCCCTGTATGAGGGAAGGTAATGAATGTAAGTCTCATCCTGAGAAGAATTACCAATTGCCAGACAGAGAACATGATGAACTGTAGGAGAGGAATCAGATGCCTGTGAGGTGCAGATTCCAAGAAAGGAAAGGAATCTGGGTCAGCCAACGATTGTGCCTGAAAAGAATCGCCATAGGCTCTATAGCAACAATGGGCAGTTTGGCCAAGTACAAAGGCATGACAAAAGGTGGTAACCTTAGTTGAATTGCACCGAAGGCAGCAAATTTACCTAATTCAAGAGTATACTGTTTACCACCTTCACTTATGAAGATGAAGACTGGAGTGATACTTTAAAAATAGTCAACAACTTGTCCAAGAGATACGAAAAATCAGCAAGGGTTTCCCCAAGAAATGCTTCAGCAAGGATAAGTTGCTGCAACAAGAAGTACGAGTCAGTCTGAAGTAATAAGTTCGAAAGAATTCCTCAAACTGACACCAACTGGTGAAGTTATCGCAAGCTCCAGGATTGACGAATTTTCCAGCAACTCCAGGCGAAGGAGAGCGAGAGAGATTGTCCTTAGCAAGTCTAATGATACTTGCTTCTGAGGCTTGACCCCAGCAGCATTATTGGCAGAAATGCATATAGCAGCGAACTAAGTCTCAAGATTACAAGGATGACTGACGTAGGGACAGTGTCAAAAGGTGCATGTATATAAGAGTAAGGTCGATGAATTCTCTAATATGTACTTGTCAAAAGGTCCTGACACGGCACATGTGCATCACTAGTTACATTGTCTGTAATCACACTAGCATCAGAAACACTAGGAACAGAAAGTGAATCAGACATGGTTATAGCCAAGAAAAAAACAAGCGATGGATAAAGAGTATGAAAATTAAACAAACTAAGGGAAATTCAGTAAAGAAAAAATGACGCTGAACTTGTTCTGCATATATAAAAAGATATACCAGTGAAGAGAAGCTCACTAAGCACAGCTTAATTAAAGCAAAAATTAATAAAAAGTTATACTCATAAATTGAAATAAATCATGAGTAAGCTATCTTAACACACAAAAATTCAAAGAAAATATTCAGAGTATTAAAAAAATAAAATTTAAAATGTATGCGATAAGTAAACTCAAAAATTCAAATATGTCTATATGTGGAAAATGGAATCGCATAAAAAATAAATATAAAAATAATTTTAATAAAAAGAACACTATAGAAATAACAGATATAAAATTACTCCACCGAATTACTGGAAATTCTCACAAAGCTGAAAGTAATTCTCAATTACTGAAATCTGAATAAAAAAATAGTACAAATAATAACAGGCTTGCAAAAGCATATAAAAAAATTTAATTACTAAAAAGTAAGTGTCAGTATACACTACCTCTTGAAGGGGGACTTCTTGCTGTGGTTTACCAGCCAGCACGCAGAATTTACCTCCGACGTTGTCACTGCTCTAACACCCTTACTTTATCTTCCCTCCTCGCTGACGGCCCCATCTTCGACACAGACTCTTTCTTCAACTTTTTGACAGCAACAGATTTATTACATCAACTTTGATTTACTCCCTTTAGCACTCCTCACTGCCCTTACTAACTCTTCCTTTGTTATACTCTTTGCCCTCGCTAGTCTCAACTCGAGTAGATTAATCTGTCAGTGCACCCTACCCTTCAGAGCTGTATGACCCTTGTTGGTTTAGCACTTAGTTTTGATTATAATAATAATCCTTGCTGTGTTGAAGAAGCTTTTGGTTTGAGGAATTGGACCTTTCAGTCATCTTCCTCTGACGGAGCCTAACTCCCCGCAATTCCTTCTCAACCCCCATCCCACCTCCTTTCCCCCATCCCTCCTCCTTTCCCCCATCCCTCCCCTCTCCTTTCCTGCTTTCTGCCTTTGGGGTCTTCCCTACGAAATTCTAGCTCCTAGATTGGGGAAAGGGTGTCGATGTCCATCCCATTTCATTGACCCTTGGTGGTGGTGGTGTTTGCAGTGGAATGTGGATCATTTGGAGATGTTTCGATGCAACCTCTGGAGTTCCGAAGAGCAGCTTACGATGTTCTTGGTGATGAGTGTATCTCTACAGGCTGCCTGTCGGTTCCAGGAGGTAGTGGCTGAAGGAGGTATGCCTTACAGCAGGTTTCCGACCGTCCCCCTCTTCAAGGGAGTCTCCTTGTCACAATGAAGAGGCTTTTGGTCTGAGGAATTGGACCTTCTGGTCTTCTTCCTCAGATCAAACCTAATTACCTCCACTACCCCCTTCCCTGCCCCATCCTCCACATCCCTCCTTTCCCATTTCTCCTCCTTTCCCAACCCTCCCCTTTTTCCCAACCCTCCCCTCTCCCTTTTCTGTTTTCAGCCTTTGGGATCCTTCCCTCAGGCATTCTGGTTCCTAGGATGGGGAAAGGGTATCGTTGTCCATTCCATTCAGTTAAGGTCCTTGGTGGTTGTGTAGTTTGCCGAGGAATCTGGATTATCTGGGAATGTTTGGATCCCTCTCTGGTCTCCCAGGGAGAGGCTTACGATGTCTTTCAGGTGACGAGTGGATCTATGGAGGCTGCATGGTGGATTCCGGGAGATGGTGGCCAAAGGAGGTATGCTTTGTGGGAGGTATCCGACCGCCCCTCTCTTTTGTCCACCGAGGTGGCTTGGTGGATGTGAGGTTGTTATCCTGTATTGCTTGTTTACTGGCATGAGGGGTAGGGTATGACAGGTTTCATTCTGCATCTGCACTACTGGCTGCTTTGGGTACAGAGGGGGATTTATGACCCTTTCATTCCTCCTAGGAGCTACCCCTCCATGTTCTCCCATTTTTTTTCCTTTTTTTCGGAAAAACAATAAGAAAAGTGATCTAACCATGGAGTCCCAAATCCATGAAACTTTTCCTCCCGGACCCTTTCTGCTTCGGCACCCTCTCATGACCCTATCTCATTATCGGACCATTCTATGGACTTTTCTAACACCCCGGTACCTTCTGCGGGTAATATTTCATTGCATGCTCCTGGTACCGAGGTTCCGCCTGACTCCTTTGATACATCCGACCTCCACATTTCTTAGACCATGCTTCTGGGTTCTCCCTCTTCTGGGCGACGATTTTCAGATCGCCCGCCCATCTCAGGACGGACCACCTCTGGTCGCACAAGTACACGACCACTACCATTAACTGATGACACTGCTTCAATTACCTTTTACTCGTCTCAGGAAAGACCAGCACGACACTCACTTTCCTTACACACTATGTTTCAAAGTACACAATGGACTAAGTTTTTCACTTTGCAACCGACATCTCCCACTGACTATGTTTCTGATCATAGTATCAGCAAGACACTCCTGCGCCATGTTGGTCAAAACATTTCATTTCATGCTCTTAAGAGTGGTGCACGCAGGTGTAGTAGTGAAATAAAGATGGTGTAATCAGTCCATCAACCTTGGAGAAAAAGTATTTGAGGTGGTCAGTCCCTCAGCCTGGAGAAGAGTTCAGCTCCATGGAACTGAACTCAGCTCCAAGAGTTCAGCTCCATGGAGCTGAACTTTTCTCCAGGATAAGTGACTGACCACTTCAAATATTTTTTCTCCAATGTTGAAAGACTGATTACATTTTTTCATTTTATTACTACACCTGCTGTCTCTGTATCCGACTGAAGAAGCCTACTGTGTAGGCGAAACGTTTCAACAATAAAGATTCCCAACTGTTGCACATGTGTCTTAATCATCAACTTGTCGGCATTTTTTTACCATTTTCAACATAGGGGGAAGATAGCTCTAATTTATTTAACCAAGAGTCCATGCTAGCATAAAGTAGTGACTTTATACTAACGAGGACTCTTGAAACAAACAAACAAACAAACTTTATTTCTTTCTACAGTTTACAAAATTGAGTTTACATGTAATAAAATACTGTTAAATACAAAAGAAAGTCACTAGCATCCTGTGCATTTCGGGTCTAATGTTAATTATGTTGAGTGTTGCAAATTAATGTTCACTAGCTTGCAATACTCAGTATTAAGCGTATTTTGTGTTTCTATTTTCAGTTTTGTAATATGTGATAATATTGGTTACTTGTTGACAGTGATCTGGGTATCCTGCAGCCAGATGGGTATGGTAAGATTATTGGCCGCATCAAGGACATGATTATCCGCGGCGGTGAGAATATCTTCCCAGCAGAAGTGGAGAACTTCCTCTTAGGCCACCCAAGCATTATTGAAGCTCAGGTTTGTATACTTCTCCTCTAATAGAATTCCTTTTGTATCTGATTTTCTTATCAAATCATGCTTACCGGTTTTCTTGCCGGTAGTAGCCTAAAGTGTGAAGGGCAGTGAAAAAACCTTCTGCTTTCCTATCCCTAACTTGTACACCTAAATAATACTCCATAGTTCTTAATCTAGATAGAAGTACATAGTTCTCAACAGATAGCCTCGATGTAAACTTCCAAGTTTTTTGCTATCTACTTTTTCCTTGTGCTCTCATGTACCTGTTCATCAATTAGTCTACTTCTTGAGAATAAATTAAAAACAGTAATATATTGCTGATCCAGGTGTTTGGTGTTCCGGATGACAGAATGGGAGAAGAAGTGGCTGTTTGGATCCGAAAAGCTGATAATGTTGAACTGAACGCCACTACTCTCAAGCAGTGGTGTAAAGGAAAGGTGGGTATATTGATGTTATTATATTAATGGGGAAGCTATAAACGTGTTCGGGTCACGCAGCACATGGGAGATGGGTGACATGGTAATAGAGATGGGGAGGGTAACTTCGTATCTTGAAATCAAGAGCCTTTCACCGGTATCAAGGCACCTGTTGTGTCGGTTTAAGGTCCCTCTTACTATATGTTCTGGTCTAGGATAGTTCACTAATACCTAAAAAGGTATAGAGAAATATTTAAATTTATTCAGACAATAGGTTCACGTTAAATCACTTATATACAAAAATAGCTATATATTTAATGGATAAGTATTTACAGAATATACATATGACAGTTTGGTCCAGCCATCACATTACCAACAAGGGATACACAACCTTCCCGCATAGGGTTCTGAACCACTCCACGAGCCTGGCTCCCAATCACAAGGTACCATATGAGAACAATTTATCCATATTTCCTTCTTGATCTGCCTAAACCAAGAGTTTTGATACACTGTAGCAACCCTGGGACACACTTTCCTGTACATCAAATAACTGACATAGATCTTACCTCCTGGGCAACTCCTGGGAGACTCAGCCAGTGGCGCCCTCACACCCACACCAAGTGAACAAAATAACATCCACAAGCACATTTATTCTCGACTTCTGAATTAATATTCTTTTGCTCTCTTCCCCAAACTCTGCAACTCTTTTTAAACCTAGTAGTAATAATAATAAAGTACTGATGATACAATATAATTATTATAACAGATTTGTGTTTTGTTTACGAGTGAACCTATTCTATTGAAGTGTAGGGATAATACACCATCTTTCTCACACAAGAGCGATCAGTTCTTATGTCAGGATCAAGTCAGCTCTGTCCCCAACAGTTCAATATAATTAGATAGTACAAATATATGGTCATTTCCTGCAACTTAAGTATTTACCCCAGTACAGCTATGGTCCTGTAACAGCACCTTCCATGAAGGGAAATAAGACTTAGGTATTATTGATTAGTATGTCTGGTTGAATCACAAGATATGTTGTGGCAAGTATACGTTTGAGATTTCTTCATTACTTCTGAAAAAGGTTAAAATATATTTTTACTGTTAGTATTTTTTCATAGATTATATGAACATTGAATTTTTTTAAGACACTGGTCATCTCGCACACATTTAGTGTCATTCATTCAGTCACCACCAACTGAAAATATTTCCCGAAATGCACCGCATACTAGTGAATTTCTTTTCTGCTTAACAATATTTTATTACATGTATTATTATTACAATCAAAGAGAGCGCTAAACCAACAAGGGTCATACAGAGCTGCAGGGTGGGAAAGAGTGCTGGGGCTATAAACAGCTAGGTGGAGAGGGAATCAGAGGTAAGGGGAGAAAAGGGGTGGAAGGGACGCTAAGGGCTATGTGTCAAAGTTCGTATAGTAAAGCAGTTGCTGACAAAAAGTCAAAAAGTGATCGTCTGCAAGAAGAGAACATAAGGTAAGAGTGGTAGAGCGGCGGCGGAGGAGGTAAACCCTGCGAGCTCGCTGGTAAACCAGGCAATCTACAAGAAAGTGAAGAACCGAAAGAGGGACCCGACAAACTTCACAGAGAGAAATTGAGTGTCGTTCCATGAGATACTCATGGGTAAAGCGAGTATGGCCAATGCGGAGATGGGAGAGTGCCGTCTCCCGAGTACGGCAACGGTTGTAAGCATATGGCCATAATCCTAAAAGTGGTTTAATAGAGTGCAATTTGTTATGATGCATGCCTGACCACCGTTGTTGCCAACGGCTATGAAGACGGGATACCCCTATAGAAAACCGGAAGATCATGCACCGCTGACCACTCAGCAGCATCCGCTTGTTCATTTTCCTGCACATCAACGTGTCCAGGGACCCAACAGAAAATGACGTCTTTGTTTTTGCTAGCCACATGGCGCAACCATTGTGGAATACGAAGGACTAATGGATGAGGGGAATCAAATTGTTTAGTGGCTTGTAAAGCACTGAGGGAATCTGAAATGATCACAAACGTTGAAGGAGAGACATATACGTAATATGGAGAAGTGCTTTGAGGATGGCATACAACTCAGCAGTAAAAATACTAGCTGAGTCTAATAAATGACTTCGTACAACATCATCAGGGAACACAGCCACAAACCCAACACTGTCAGAAGATTTAGAACCATCTGTATAAACAGCAACAGCATGAGCATGAGACCATAAGTGATCAAGAAAAAGAGAGCGAGAAGCAGTCGTAGGTAGAAGAGCTTTGGCGCACGGCAGTAGGGGAGAACATACAAGAGAGGTAACTGGAGAGAGGAGCGGAGTGAGTGAAGATGAAGAGAAAATGATCGGAGTAAGCAGGGGCGTCGAACAAATAATGGGCTTTTACTAACGTCTGAGACCAACCTATATGTAGATGGAACACGAAGGTCATGAGCGCCGACTAAGTAACGAAGGCAATGAGCATCATGACGATCAGCTAAGGAAGGAACATTCGCCTCAGCATAGAGACTTTCAACAGGTGATGAACGAAAGGCACCAAGGCATAAACGTAGATCCTGATGATGAAGAGGATCTAACTTAGAAAGAGTGGAAGAAGAAGGTGCAGAATAGACTTGGTCTCCATAATCCAGCTTGGACAAGACTAGGGTGGAATGCAAATGGAGGAGAGTCCGGCGATCTGCTCCCCATGAACGATGTGCAAGAATTTTAAGGAGATTCAGCCGACCATGGCAAGCTACCTTCAAAGAGGAAATGTGAAGTTTCCATGTCAACCGGCGATCGAAGAGAAGGCCAAGAAACTTGACCATATCACATTCTGGAATACATGAGCCATGCCGTGTAAATATAATGGAATATCTGGGACAAGAGGACGTCTAGTAAAGGTAATGAAATGGGTTTTTGTACTAGAAAATTTAAATCCATGAGAAGTGGCCCAATGGGAAACCCAGTCAGTCGCATCCTGAAGGGAGGCTGCTACCAGGCGACAGTCAGCGCCTTTGTAAGCAGGCGCTGACTGTCGTCCACATAAAGTGATGACCAAATATGCGATGAAAGAACGGAAGGTAGGTCATTTATAGTTAAAAAAAAAGGATAGTGGGACACCCTCAGCCTAAACAAAGTCTGAGGAAAGCGAGGCGCCAACACGGACACGAAAATGTCTGTCAGATAAGAAAGTAAGGAAAGTTGGCAGATTACTGCGGAGGCCTAAGGAGTGGGCTTGGGTTAAAATGTTATACATCCAAGTGGTGTCGTATGCCTTCTCAAGATAAAAAAAGACTGCTAGGACGGAGTATTTGTTAGCAAAGGCATTTCGCACATATGTATCTAAGTGGAGCAAGGGGTCCAAAGTAGAGCGGCCCTTGCGAAAGCCATATTGGCGAGGAGAAAGACTATTGTGAGCCTCCAAATACCATATCAGACATCGATTCATCAATCGTTCCATCACCTTGGAGACTACACTGGTCAGAGCAATGGGGTGCCTGGTGCCTGGTTTGCGAAATGGTAGTACAATGCTAGATTTCCATTGTTGAGGGCGAACCCCTCGCCTCCAAATAAGATTGAAAAGACACAAAAGGACTGTAAGAGCTGTAGAATGCAGATGTAGCATACTGATATGGATATCAATAGGCCCAGCTGCCGATGACTGGTAAGAGGAAAGCATGGACTCTAGCTCTAGGAGAGTGAAAGGTACATTATACGGCTCCATTCGATTAGAGGAGAAATCCAATGGCAATTGTTTCTTGGTAGACTTAGATGCAAGAAATGAGGGACAAAGGTGAAGCCCTTAGGAGATGCGGACAAGATAGTTCCCAATTTCCGTGGCAACTTCAAGAGGTTCCACTACATTAACACCAGCAACCCGCAAAATGGGAGCTGGGTCCGGAGAGTACTTGCCACACAACTTCCGTACCTTCTTCCAAACCGCTCACATAGGGGAAGTTGAGGTAATGGTAGACATGTAGTCTTGCCAACAAGTGTGTTTAGCGTTGTGTATGATGCAGTGAGCGACTGCCCTTGCCTGCTTAAAATCCAAAAGACGATCTGAGGTCCGAGTATATCAATAACAGACCCACATAGCATGCTTCAAATGTACTGCATGGACACATGCAGGACACCACCAAATTGCCAAAGAGGGCTACGAGGCGGTCGGGAATATGTAGTAGAAGTAAGAAGTATAAGAAAGTGATCCCTGTCATGCAAATCTGGGAGAATAGACCAAGTGTAATCAAGTGCAATTGACGAGGAGCAGATAGGAAGATCAATGCAAGAGAGAGAGAGTCAAAATGGGTGGGAGCACCCGTATTTAAAACATGAAGAAAATGAGAAGCGAGAAGAGTTTCTAACTGATCACCACGAGTCACAGTGGCCCCTCCCCAAAGATGATGGCGAGTGTTAAAATCACCTAACGAAATGGGCAGCGGTAGAAAAGAGATCAAGAATGCAATATCCAAGATACAGAATGCACGAGAAGGGGAGAGATATAGAGAGCAAACTGTATACCATCTTTTCAAATAAATACGGACTTCAGTATAATGCAGCAGGGAATGAACAAAGACCTGTTGATCCGGTATACCAACGTGCACAAGAAACACACTCTCATTAAATGATTCATCAGGAAAGGGATCAGAATAATGCAACAGCACATAACCCGAAACAGGACAAATAACAGCTGAACAAATTTTGGGCTCTTGTAACCCGACACATACTGGGGAAACCTGGGAGAGTAACACCTGGAGCTCTGCCCGATTACCCCTGACGCCACTAATATTCCATTGTAAATAAGCAAAGGCAGGTATGTCAACAATAAGAAGCAATAAAATCTATGGGCTATTAGGGTCAGTGAAGTCAATGTGTGGAGACAACGGAGGAAAGCGTGTAAGCAAGGAGGAATCAGGATGCTGTGAAGGAAAAGATTGCTGTTAGGGTCGTGAAAAATAAGAAGGGGTAGATGGAGGCACACTGGTATCCATCGAGGGTTTTGTCCCTGCAATATAGTCAGAGATAGCGTCAAGTGTCTCAGCAGATAAGGAAGACGCCTATACCATGACTTCAGAGACAGGTGAGATAGATCAAGTAGAAATTTAGAAAATTACGGAGGGAACCAAAGAGGTCTGAGAGGGGAGGGGAGTATGAACCTGGAGAGATGTCCCAGCGGGGACAGAAGAATCCTGAGGTGGAACAGGAGAGGAAGGAGTTAGAAAGGGGTTGAGAACGAGGCACCGAGGCCGAAAAGGAAAACTGTTGAGGAATTGTAAGTACTGGAGGAATGCGAAGAGACTTGGACTTATGAGACAGGTTCAGCTTCGCATGTGATAGGCACAAAAGAAATGCAGGTGTGCGAGGCCTCGCAGACTGAGAAACTAGTGGGCGAGAAGAAGTAGAGGTAGGAGTAGGTAAGGAGGTGGGGGTTTTAGAGGGTAAAACCGCAAAAAACGAATTAGTGATGAGGGTGACCCCAGAAGACACGACACCAGAGGAGCTGGCGAATAAGGAATACAAATAAGATTCTCCTGAAGGTGGACCAGAGAGACAGCCATAGGATAAGTAAGGCCTTCACTCTCCTTAAGACAATGGATTTCTCGTTCATTACAATAGACCTGACAACGACAGGAAAAAGAAGGATGAGGTTCATTGCAATTGAGACAAGTGGGGGGAAAACTGCAAGATGTATCAGCATGATCTGCAGCACCGCAGACTGGTCACTCCACTGCAGATCTGTAGTATTTAGTGAGGTGTCCAAAACACCAGCACTTTCGACACTGTTGGGGAGTAGGGAGAGGGACCACTTTACGGACCTCTAGGCGATGGCCCGCGATGTAAATGGAGAACGGGAGTTCACGGCAGTCTAAGGTTAAGCGGGCGATGTTACTGGGAAAGCGAGCGGTCAGAACATATGTATCCACATATCATCACTGCAAGACAGAAAATCACTCTGTACAATGGTACGCGGTAAAACCACTATGCCACTGCAAGAACTGAGAGTAGCATGCTTGTGAACTGTGACTGGAATGTTATCAATGACAGTAATATGGGAAAGATCATGAGCTTGTTCTGCATTCTGAACTATAACAATGCACACACCGCTTTGAAGAGTGTGAAAGGATATATTTTGACCAACATGTCGTAAAAGAGCTTTACCAATACTATGGTCAGAAAGATAATCAGTTGGAGATGTTGGTTGTAGGGAAAAGAATTTAGTCCACTTTATACTTGTAAATATGGTACATAGAGGAAGTGGGTGATGCGTAGGTCGTTTTTGGGTAGAATGAGTAGACATCGAAGAACCGTCGTAAGTAAATGGTCTGGAATGTTCAGATGTAGTACCATGGGCAGCCATCGCACGGTATTCAGGGAAGCCGGATGGATAGTTTAAGGCATGCATGAGGCAGAGGCACTAGAAGACACAGGCAGAGCCTCAGTACCTGGAGCGGGTGATGAAGCATCACCAGCAGAAGGTACAGGGGTATGGGAAGAGTCTGGAGAATGGTCCATTAACAAAGCCAAGTCAGAACAGGATGTGGTAATAAAAAGGGGCCTGGAAGTAGGATGGTTATTACGGAATGAAGACTCCATGATGATGGGACAAAGGAGGATGACAAAGTTGATCCCATGTATCAGAAATCTTCCATATGAGGATAGACTGAGGGCCCTGAATCTGCACTCTCTAGAAAGGTGTAGAATTAGGGGAAATACGATTGAGGTGTATAAATGAAAAAAAAAGGAATTAATGAAGGGATGTAAATAGCGTGCTAAAAATATCTAGCATAGACGGGACTCGCAGCAATGGTTTTAAGCTGGAAAAATTCAGATTCAGGAAGGATATAGGAAAGGACTGGTTTGGTAATAGAGTTGTGGATGAGTGGAACAAACTCCGAGTACCATCATAGAAGCTAAGACGTTGTGTAGTTTTAAAAATAGGTTGGATAAATACATGAGTGGGTGTGGGTGGGTGTGAGATGGACCTGACTAGCTTGTGCTACTAGGTCAGATGCCGTGCTCCTCCCTTAAGTGAATGTGACTGACCTGACTACGTTAAGGCATTGACTTAAGTCTGTGGGAGAATTGGACTTGCCTCGCATGGGTTAATAGGCATGCTGCAGTGTTCCTTCTTTCTTATGTTTTTATGTTTAGGAAAAAAGAAAGAAAGAAGGAAAGAAAAAAAAAGAGACAGTGGAGGGACAGTCACTAGAAGGCATGAAAGGACCGTAAGTTCCTCCTCTCATCCGAGAGGGCCTCTGCAGAGTGGGACCCGTGTCATACCCTACTCATCATGCCAGTAAACCAGCGCTCCGGGATAGCAACCTCATATCTATTGAGCCACCTTGGCGGACAAAGAGAGGGCAGTCGGAAACCCGCCAAAGAGCATACCTCCTTCGGCTGCCACCTCCCAGAACTGACAGGCAGCCTCTGGAAATACACCCGTCATCTACAGGACACCTCGCCCACTTCTCGGAAATCCGGAAAGGGAGCAGGGCGCCTCCAGGTAATTCAGATTCCACGGCAAACTACACCACAACCGAGGAACCTCACGGAGTGGGATGAACCCCGGCACACTTCCCCCTACCTAGAAACCAATGCCAGAGGGGAGGACCCCAGAGGCTACAAACGGGATGGGGAAAAGGGGAGGGCTGGGAGGGGGAGAAAAGTAAAAAAAAGGGGGGATTGGGAGGATGGGATAGGGAAGGGAGGGTTGGGGGGTAATTAGATTCGGTCTGAGGAAGAAGACCAAAAGGTCCAATTCCTCAGACCGATAGCTTCTTCACCACAACAAGGAGCACCCTTGAAGAAGTTTATTACATGTAAAATACGTTTTGTATACTGTAGAAAAGAAATAAAGTTGTATTGTACTATATTATTTTGCTTGAAGTGATGTGTATATTATGGGCTTTTCAATCCTACATACTTTATTTCTGGATAACATTTTTAAAAATTCTGATTCCACATTAAGTGACACTGGATCTCGTCTGATCCAAGAAATAAGGGAACCATTGACTGGATTCAAACTGGTATCCTCGACGGATTCAATAAGTGGACGGAGTTTTAGGGGCCTTAACAAACAACCAAACAATAACAAAAACTTAAAGCGGTAAGATTCCCCAAACACTTACACTTACAAATAAAATAGATACAATACAAATAGACAGATCACCACTTCAGGGAAGCTATTAGTAAAATATACAGTAAAACAACCAACAAAATCAGTCATAAAACCCTGTGTAGTATGCAACCAAACAAACAAACGTTCCACTGGATGGATTACATGCAACTAATGTGGTAAATGCTGCCACGCCCCTTGTGTAGGCATTCAAGACTCTACTACACAAAATATCAAACAAGGGAAGTGTTTTTGGGTATGCCCAAATGAGACCGAATTGTGGAATAAAATCACATTGATATTAAAAGATGACAACATCAAATCGGACTTCATAAAAACATGACAGCATTCTATAACAGTTGGGAAAGTAAAAATCTGGGCCAGATGGTGCTACCGCCCTGGTACAGATGTTGCAATGGTAGTCAGAAACTGTACTAATGGAGAAATAAATGATGGTGACCTGAAGAGGGACAGGAGCTCTAGTGACGTAAATGATGGGAAACAGGTGTAGACAAGGACACACAAAACTAGTGCTACAAACTAGAAATACCCCGGATAGTAAACAGGGGATGCCCTGCGAAATACTGAAGATAAATTACCAAAAACTGATGAAGGCTCCATTGTCAGCACTAGAGTTGAAGATAGAAGCGAGACAGGAACACAAGCACCAATAGGGAACACAGTAACAAAAAAACAAGGCAAAAGGAAACCAGGCCTATGTGAATATTATGCTCTTGGTATCTGCAGGCATGGAAAATCTGGGAAATCAGATGGGACATGCAATTATAATCACCCCATAAAATGTCGTGCCCATATGAAAACAGGAAAATGCAACCTAACGTCCTGTAAGTTTTTCCACCCTGAAATGTGCCACTCATCAATTCAGGAAAGACAGTGCTATAACTTATATTGCAAGGCATACCACCTAAAGGGTACGAGGCGACACAGAACATCCAGACCATGGCAAAACCTGGGTAGCCACAGCCACACCGGAGAGAGAGGTTTTTTAGTGCCAGGAAGGAAAAAAAGCTGGCAGGAAATGACAGAAATTGTACACCAACTGCAATCACTTCTGGAGTGGAATCACAGTCAATGGCCTCCACTCCAATACAACAGATATTAGTGCCAGGAAAAAAAGACCCCCCCATACCACCAATCCAACAACATTCATCTTTGCAAATATTCAGGGTATAAAGCCAGTAACAAACAACAAAATACCTTACATCCGTGGACTCCTTACAGAGTCAAATGCTATGTTTGCGGCTTTCACAGAGACCCACATAAGGGATCACTTGGACAATGAAATATGGATCCCTGGCTACAACCTATACAGATGTGACAGAGTGAACAGGAAATAAGGGGGGGTTGGCCTGTATACCACAGAGTCACTTATATGTTCAGAACTACTAAATGCCTCAAATGATGTAGTTGAAGTATTACTAATAAAGATCGAGAATCAAAACCTGGTCATCATGGTTGTATAAAGCCTCCGGATGCAACGTTCCAACAATTCCAGGAACAGCTTCTGAAAATTGACCACTGTCTGGAAAATCTTCAACTACTGTCCCCAACATCTTGCTCCTGGGGATTTCAACCTAAGGCACCTAAAATGGAGGAACATTGCAAACAATGTGGTAGCAGAGATAACACCAGGAGGCAGCTAAGATGAAAACTCCACTACACATGAACTTTTAAATCTCTGCACCAAATTCATTAAACCAGCAAATAGTAGATCCTACAAGATTAGAGAATACACTGGACCTCATCTTCACCAACAATGATGATCTGATACGAAATGTCATCATATCAAAAACAATATACTCAGATCACAACATAATAGTAATAATATAAAAATAATAATATCTCTATTTACTACAAGTACATGTACATGGTATACAGGCCTAACTGACATCAATGACATATTACTATATAGAAAGTCCCTTGTTATGCTGAGCATTTCAGGCAGATTAGGTCAGTGTCCTAGGATGCGACTCACACAAGTCGACTAACCCCAGGTACCCATTTTACTGATGGGGAACATAACAACGGTGTAAAGAAACACTCCCAATGTTTCTGCCCTGGCTGGGAATCGAACCCAGGCCCTCGCCATGTGAGCGAGGCTTTAGCCACCAAGCCACCAGAGCCACCAGAGGTCAGACATGCATGCGGGAGCCCAAGATCAACAAAATGTGAGGAGCCTTCTCCAAATTCAACTTCAATAACAAAAACATAAGATGGGACCAAGTAAACCAAGTCCTAAATGATATAAACTGGAAATATAGCCTAAGCATCACGGATCCTAACCTATGTCTAGAACAAATTAACTCTTGGCACTTGAGGTTTGCTCAAGGCAAATTCTCTTAAGGAAAAGGAGGAAAAGATGCAAACTAGAAAGAGAGGCGCTCCCTATACAGGCGAAGGCAAAGAATAATGGAGCGGCTACAAGAGAGCCAATATATCTGAAATACAAAGGGAGACACTAGTCAGAGAAATAGCAAACATCAATTAAAACTAAAGGAATCTTACAGGAATCAAGAAATGCAGGAAGAACTAAAAGCCATAAACAGAATTGAAAGAAACCCAAAGTATTTCTTTTCTTATGCAAAGTCAAAGTCAAGAACACCAACCAGTATTGGGCCCCTACTTAAACAGGATGGGTCCTACAGATGACAGCAAGGAAATGAGTAGAGTTACTTAAGTCCCAGTATGACTCAGTTTTAGCGAGCCACTAACCAGACTGAAAATCGAAGACCTAAATGAGTTTTTATGAAGTGCCACAGAACTTGACTGACGCATGCCTATCTGACATCACCCTGACGCCAAATGACTTCGAAAAGGCAATAAATGACATGCCCATGCACTCCGCTCCAGGCCCAGAGTCATGGAACTCCGTGTTCATCAAGAACTGCAAAAGCCCTATCACGTGCTTTTAACATCCTATGGAGAGGGAGCATGGACACTGGGGTCGTCCGCAGTTACTAAAAACAACAGACATAGCCCCCTCCACAAAGGGGCAGTAAAGCATTAGCAAAGAACTACAGACCAATAGCGCTAACTCCATATCATAAAAATCTTTGAAAGGGTTCTAAGAAGCAAGATCGCCACTCATCTTGATACCCATCAATTGCACAACCCAGGGCAGCATGGATTTGAGCAGGCCGCTCCTGTCTGTCCCAACTACTGGACCACTACGACAAGGTCCTGGATGCTCTAGAAGACAAACAGAATGCAGATGTTATATACACAGACTTTGCAAAAGCCTTTGACAAGTGTGACCATGGTGTAATAGCACACAAAATGCGTGATAGAGGAATAACAGGAAAAAGTTGGTAGATGGATCTAAATTTCCTAACAAGTAGAACACAAGAGTAGTAGTCAACAGAGTAAAGTCTGAGGCAGCTAATGTGAAAAGCCGCTGCGTGCGGCCAGCAGTAACAGCCTGGTTGATCAGGCTCTGGTCCAACAGGAGGCCTGGTCACGGACCGGGCCGCGGGGGCGTTGACCCCTGGAATTCTCTCCAGGTAGATTCCAGGTGACTCGCTCCCATCCTGTTTCCTCATCTTCATATCGGACATAGACAGGGATTAAGCCACAGTGCTGTGTCTTCCTTTGCAGATGACACCCGAATCTGTATGACAGTGTCCACCGTTGAAGACTCTGCAAGACTCCAAGCAGACATAAACCAAATCTTTAAATGGGCTGCAGAAAACAATATGAAGTTCAATGATGAGAAATTTCAATTACTCAGATACGGAAAACGTAGAAATTACAATCTCATCGTAGTACAAACTAATTCCAACCACACAATAGAGCGAAAACTAATGTCAAAGACCTGGGAGTGATCATGTCAGAGGATCTCACCTTCAAGGACCATAGTACCGTAGCAATCGCATCTGCTAGAAAAATGACAGGATGGATAATGAGAACCTTCAAAACCAGGGATGCCAAGCCCATGTTGACACTTTACAAATCGCTTGTTCTTTTAGGCTAGAATATTGCTGCACACTAACTGCACCTTTCAAGGCAGGTGAAATTATTGACCTTGAAAATGTGCAGGAGAACCTTCACGCCACGCATAAAATGCGATAAACCACCTTAATTATGGAACGCTGAAGTTTCTAAACCTGGTTGATCAGGCTCTGGTCCAACATGAGGGGCCCGGTCACAGACCCGGCCGCAGGGGCGTTGACCCCTGGAATTCTCTCCCGGTAAACTCCAGGTAAACATTACACAGTTCCTACATTAAATGTGTGTGTGTGTGTTTTTTTTATATATATATATATATATATATATATATATATATATATATATATATATATATATATATATATATATATATATATAGGAAAAGACAGATATATGTTCAATGTTTTTTGCCTTTTTTTTTCATTTATTCAGATCGCACATTACAAGGTGCCTCGCTATGTTGTGTTCGGAAGAATTCCCAAAAACTGTGACTGGCAAGAACCAGAGTTCGTCATGAGAGACATCACTATAAAGGAACTGAACTTGAACTAGATGTCTTACCTGGAATAAAATAAACTTTATGCCATAAATAATACATCAGTCGTTGTGAATTATGCACTAGTATCCCTTCAATGGGAGGAGCTTTTACTTCAAGGAACTGGAGTTATCGCTTCATTCCTTGGAGAAAAGCTGATTGTCTCTCTTTTCCCAGTCGCCATAGCCCTGTGGGTTTAGCGCTTCTCCCGACTAAACTATAGAAATATGCACTAATGTCTAGTGAAGTTACTAACAGCAAGTTAACATGAGCAGC
>WNWK01021896.1:0-13836 GCA_009830355.1 Cherax destructor | reverse complement strand
AAACAAACAAACTTTACTTTCTACAGTTTAAAAAATTGAGTTTACATGTAATAAAATACTTTAAATACAAAGAAAGTCACTAGCATCCTGTGCATTTCGGGTCTAATGTTAATTATGTTGAGTGTTGCAAATTAATGTTCATAGCTTGCAATACTCAGTATTAAGCGTTTTTTGTTTCTATTTTCATTTTGTAATATGTGATAATATTGGTTACTTGTTGACGTGATCTGGATTGCAGCCAGATGGGTATGGTAAGATTATTGGCCGCATCAAGGACATGATTATCCGCGGCGGTAAAATATCTTAGCAGAAGTGGAGAACTTCCTCTTGGCCCCCCAAGCATTATTGAAGCTCAGGTTTGTATACTTCTCCTCTAATAAATTCCTTTTTATCTGATTTTCTTATAAAATCATGCTTACCGGTTTTCTTGCCGGTAGTAGCCTAAAGTGTGAAGGGCAGTGAAAAAACCTTCTGCTTTCCTACCCTAATTTGTACCCCTAAATAATACTCCATAGTTCTTAATCTAGATGAAGTACATAGTTCTCAACAGATAGCCTCGATGTAAATTTCCCAAGTTTTTGCTATCTACTTTTTCCTTTGCTCTCATGTACCTGTTCATCAATTAGTCTACTTCTTGAAAAAAAAATTAAAAAATAATATATTGCTATCCGGGTGTTTGGTGTTGGTAAGAATGGGAGAAAAGTGGCTGTTTGGATCCAAAAGCTGATAATTTGAACTGAACGCCACTTTAAGCGGGGGTTAAAGGAAAGGTGGGTATATTATTTATTATATTAATGGGGAAGCTATAAACGTGTTCGGGTCACCAGCACGGGGGAGATGGGTGACATGGTAAAAAAATGGGGGGGTAACTTTATCTTGAAATCAAACCTCCCGGTATAAAGGCACCTGTTGTGTCGGTTTAAGGTCCCTCTTACTATATGTTCTGGTCTAGGATAGTTCACTAAACCTAAAGGTATAGAAATTTTTAAAATTTATTAAACCCCAAAGGTTCACGTTAAATCACTTATATACAAAAATAGCTATATTTTTAAATGGATAAATTTTTAAAGAATATACATATGACATTTTGGGTTTCCGCCATCCAACCAAAAAGGGGGTACACAACCTTCCCCATAGGGTTCTGAACCACTCCACGAGCCTGGCCCCCAATCCAGGACCATATGAGAACAATTTATCCATATTTCCTTCTTGATCTCCTAAACCAAGAGTTTTATCCTTGCAACCCTGGGACACACTTTCCTGTACATCAAATAACTGACATAGATCTTCCCTCCTGGGCAACCCCGGGAGACTCAGCCAGTGGCATTCACACCCACACCAAGTAAACAAAATAACACCCCAAACACATTTATTCTCGATTTCAAATTAATATTTTTTTGCTCTCTTCCCCAAACTCTCCCTTTTAAACCTAGTAGTAATAATAAAAAAGTACTGATGATACAATATAATTATTAAAAAGATTTGTGTTTTTTTTACAGTGAACCTATTCTATTAAAAATGTAGGGATAATACACCATCTTTCTCACACAAGACGATCAGTTCTTATGTCGGATCAAGTCAGCTCTGCCCCCAACAGTTCAATATAATTAGATAGTACAAATATATGGTCATTTCCTGCAACTTAAATTTACCCCAGTACAGCTATGGTCCTGTAACAGCACCTTCCATAAAGGGGAAATAAGACTTAGGTATTATTGATTAGTATGTCTGGTTGAATCACAAGATATGTTGTGGCAAGTATACGTTTGAGATTTCTTCATTACTTCTAAAAAAGGTTAAAATATATTTTTTATTTAGTATTTTTCATAGATTATATGAACATTGAATTTTTAAACCTGGTCATGCACACATTTAGTGTCATTCATTCAGCCCACCAACTAAAATTTTCCCAATGCACCTTTTCTATAATTTTTTTTCTGTAACAATATTTTTTAATTATTATTATTACAATCAAAGAGAGCGCTAAACCAAAAAAGGGTCCGAGTCAGGGGGGGAAAAGAGTGCTGGGGCTATAAACAGCGGTGGAGGGGAATCAGAGGAAGGGGAAAAAGGGGGGGGGAAGGGACGCTAAGGGCTATTTCAAAGTTCGTAAATGGCGTTGCTGAAAAAAAGTCAAAAAGTGATCGTCTGAAAAAGAACATGGAAAGTGGTAGAGCGGCGGCGGGGGGGAAACCCCGGGGCTCGCTGGAAAAAGGCAATCTACAAAAAAGTGAAGAACCAAAAAGGGCCCGACAAACTTACAGAGAGTTAGTGTCTTCCATGAGTACTCATGGGTAAAGCAGTATGGCCAATGCGGGATGGGAGAGTGCCGTCTCCCAAAATCCCCAACGGGTTTAATATATAATCCTAAAAGTGGTTTAATAGAGTGCAATTTGTTATGATTGCCTGACCCCCTTGTTGCCAACGGCTATAAGCGGATCCCCCCATGAAAACCGGAAGATCATCCCCTGACCACTCAGCAGCATCCCTTGTTCATTTTCCTGAAAACAACGTGTCCGGGACCCAACAGAAAATGACGTTTTTTTTTTGCCCATGGCAACCATTGGGGAATCGAAGGACTAATGGGTGGGGGGAAACAAATTTTTAGTGGCTTTAAAACACTGGGAATTTTAAATGATAAAAAATTGAAGGAGAGACATATACGTAATAGGAAAGTGCTTTGAGGATGGCATACAACTCACAGTAAAAATACACTGAGTCAAAAATGACTTCGACAACATCATCGGGGGAAAACAGCCACAAACCCAACACTGTCAGAAGATTTAGAACCATCTGTATAAACAGAACACATGAGCATGAGACCATAAATCAAGAAAAGAAGGAGAAGCAGTCGTAGGAAGAAGAGCTTTGGCGCACGGCAGTGGGAGAAAACAAAGGGAAGGAAAATTGAAGATAAGAAAAATGATCGGGAAGCAGGGCGTCGAACAAATAATGGGCTTTTACTAACGTCTGAGACCAACCTATATGGGGGAAACACGAAGGTCATGAGCGCCGACTAAGTAACAAAGGCAATGAGCATCATGACGATCAGCAGGAAGGAACATTCGCCCAGCATAGAGACTTTCAACGGTGATGAACCCCAAGGCATAAACGTAGATCCTGATGATGAAGAGGATCTAACTTAGAAAGAGTGGAAGAAGAAGGTGCAGAATAGACTTGGCTCCATAATCCAGCTTGGACAAGACTAGGGTGGAATGCAAATGGAGGAGGAGTCGGCGATCTGCTCCCCATGAACGATGTGCAAAAATTTTAAGGAGATTAAAGCCGACCATGGAACTACCTTCAAAGAAAATTGAAGTTTCCATGTCAACCGGCGATCGAAGAAGGCCCAAATGACCATATCACATTCTAATACATGGCCATGCCGTGTAAATAAATGGAATATCTGGGAAAAGAGGACGTCTAGTAAAGGTAATGAAATGGGTTTTTGTACTAGAAAATTTAAATCCATGAGAAGTGGCCCAAGGAACCCAGTCAGTCGCATCCGAAGGGAGGCTGCACCGGGGAAGTCAGCGCCTTTGAAGCAGGCTGACTGTCGTCCAATAAAGTATGACCAAATAGGATGAAAACGGAAGGTGGTCATTTATAGTTAAAAAAGGAAAATGGGACACCCTCAGCCTAAACAAAGTCTGAGGAAAGCGAGGCCCAACACGGACACGAAAATGTCTGTCAGATAAAAAGAAGAAATTGGCAGATTACTGCGGAGGCCTAAAAGTGGGCTTGGGTTAAAATGTTATTCCAAGTGGTGTCGTATCCTTCTCAAGATAAAAAAGCCTAGGCGGGTATTTGTTAGAAAGGCATTTCGCACATATTATCTAATGGACAGGGCCCAAAAATGAGCGGCCCTTGCAAACCATATTGGCGGGGAGAAAGACTATTGTGAGCCTCAAATACCATATCAGACATCGATTCATCAATCGTTCCATCCCTTGGAGACTACACTGGTCAGAGCAATGGGGTGCCCCTGGGTGCCTGGTTTGCGAAATGGTACAATGCAGTTTCCATTGTTGAGGGCGAACCCCTCCCCAAATAAGAGAAAAGAAAAAGGCTGAAAGAGGTAAATGCTGGCATACTGATATGGATATCAATAGGCCCAGCTGCCGATGACTGGTAAGAGGAAAGCATGGACTCTAGCTCTAGGAGAGTGAAAGGTACATTATACGGCTCCATTCGATTAGAGGAGAAATCCAATGGCAATTGTTTCTTGGTAGACTTAGATGCAAGAAATGAGGGACAAAGGTGAAGCCCTTAGGAGATGCGGACAAGATAGTTCCCAATTTCCGTGGCAACTTCAAGAGTTCCACTACATTAACACCACAACCCGCAAAATGGGAGCTGGGTCGGAAGTACTTGCCACACAACTTCCGTACCTTCTTCCAAACCGCTCACATAGGGAAGTTGAGGTAATGGTAGACATGTAGTCTTGCCAACAAGTGTGTTTAGCGTTGTGTATGATGCAGTGAGCGACTGCCCTTGCCTGCTTAAAATCAAAGACGATCTGAGGTCAGTATATCAATAACAGACCCACAGCATGCTTCAAATGTACTGCATGGACACATGCAGGACACCACCAAATGCCAAAGGGGCTACGAGGCGGTCAGGGAATATGTAGTAGAAGTAAAGTATAAGAAAGTGATCCCTGTCATGCAAATCTGGAGAATAGACCAAGTGTAATCAAGTGCAATTGACGAGGAGCAGATAGGAAGATCAATGCAAGAGAGAAAGTCAAAATGGGTGGGAGCACCCGTATTTAAAACATGAAGAAAATGAGAAGCGAGAAGAGTTTCTAACTGATCACCACGAGTCACAGTGGCCCCTCCCCAAAGATGATGGCGAGTGTTAAAATCACCTAACGAAATGGGCAGCGGTAGAAAAGAGATCAAAGAATGCAATATCCAAGATAAATGCACGAGAAGGGGAGAGAATAGAGAGCAAACTGTATACCATCTTTTCAAATAAATACGGACTTCAGTATAATGCAGCAGGGAATGAACAAAGACCTGTTGATCCGTATACCAACGTGCACAAGAAAACACTCTATTAAATGATTCATCAGGAAAGGGATCAGAATAATGCAACAGCACATAACCCGAAACAGGACAAATAACAGCTGAACAAATTTGGGCTCTTGTAACCCGCACATACTGGGAAACCTGGGAGAGTAACACCTGGAGCTCTGCCCGATTACCCCTGACGCCACTAATATTCCATTGTAAATAAGCAAAGGCAGGTATGTCAACAATAAGAAGCAATAAAATCTATGGGCTATTAGGGTCAGTGAAGTCATATGTGGAGACAACGGAGGAAAGCGTGTAAGCAAGGAGGAATCAGGATGCTGTGAAGGAAAAGATTGCTGTTAGGGTCGTGAAAAATAAGAAAGGGGTAGATGGAGGCACACTGGTATCCATCGAGGGTTTTTGTCCTGCAATATAGTCAGAGATAGCGTCAAGTGTCTCAGCAGATAAGGAAGACGCCTATACCATGACTTCAGAGACAGGTGAGATAGTCAAGTAGAAATTTAGAAAATTACGGAGGGAACCAAAGAGGTCTGAGGGAGGGAGTATAACCTGGGAGATGTCCCAGCGGGGGACGAAGAATCCTGAGGTGGAACAGGAGAGGAAGGAGTTAGAAAGGGGTTGAGAACGAGGCACCGAGGCCGAAAGGAAAACTGTTGAGGAATTGTAAGTACTGGAGGAATGCGAAGAGACTTGGACTTATGAGACAGGTTCAACCCATGTGATAGGCACAAAGAAATGCAGGTGTGCGAGGCCTCGCAGACTGAGAAACTAGTGGGCGAAGAAGTAGAGGTAGGAGTAGGTAAGGAGGTGGGGTTTTAGAGGGTAAAACCGCAAAAAACGAATTAGTGAGGGGTGACCCCAGAAGACACGACACCAGAGGAGCTGGCAATAAGGAATACAAATAAGATTCTCCTGAAGGTGGACCAGAGAGACAGCCATAGGATAAGTAAGGCCTTCACTCTCCTTAAGACAATGGATTTCTCGTTCATTACAATAGACCTGACAACGACAGGAAAAAGAAGGATGAGGTTCATTGCAATTGAGACAAGTGGGGGGAAAACTGCAAGATGTATCAGCATGATCTGCAGCACCGCAGACTGGTCACTCCACTGCAGATCTGTAGTATTTAGTGAGGTGTCCAAAACACCAGCACTTTCGACACTGTTGGGGAGTAGGGAGAGGGACCACTTTACGGACCTCTAGGCGATGGCCCGCGATGTAAATGGAGAACGGGAGTTCACGGCAGTCTAAGGTTAAGCGGGCGATGTTACTGGGAAAGCGAGCGGTCAGAACATATGTATCCACATATCATCACTGCAAGACAGAAAATCACTCTGTACAATGGTACGCGGTAAAACCACTATGCCACTGCAAGAACTGAGAGTAGCATGCTTGTGAACTGTGACTGGAATGTTATCAATGACAGTAATATGGGAAAGATCATGAGCTTGTTCTGCATTCTGAACTTTAACAATGCACACACCGCTTTGAAGAGTGTGAAAGGATATATTTTGACCAACATGTCGTAAAAGAGCTTTACCAATACTATGGTCAGAAAGATAATCAGTTGGAGATGTTGGTTGTAGGAAAGAATTTAGTCCACTTTATACTTGTAAATATGGTACATAGAGGAAGTGGGTGATGCGTAGGTCTTTTTTGGGTAGAATGGTAGACATCGAAGAACCGTCGTAAGTAAATGGTCTGGAATGTTCAGATGTAGTACCATGGGCAGCCTGACCCAAGGTAGGTGGGCGATCCGAAAACCATCGCACGGTATTCAGGGAAGCCGGATGGATAGTTTAAGGCATGCATGAGGCAGAGGCACTAGAAGACACAGGCAGAGCCTCAGTACCTGGAGCGGGTGATGAAGCATCACCAGCAGAAGGTACAGGGGTATGGGAAGAGTCTGGAGAATGGTCCATTAACAAAGCCAAGTCAGAACAGGATGTGGTAATAAAAAGGGGCCTGGAAGTAGGATGGTTATTACGGAATGAAGACTCCATGATGATGGGACAAAGGAGGATGACAAAGTTGATCCCATGTATCAGAAATCTTCCATATGAGGATAGACTGAGGGCCCTGAATCTGCACTCTCTAGAAAGGTGTAGAATTAGGGGAAATACGATTGAGGTGTATAAATGAAAAAAAAAAGGAATTAATGAAGGGGATGTAAATAGCGTGCTAAAAATATCTAGCATAGACGGGACTCGCAGCAATGGTTTTAAGCTGGAAAAATTCAGATTCAGGAAGGATATAGGAAAGGACTGGTTTGGTAATAGAGTTGTGGATGAGTGGAACAAACTCCGAGTACCATCATAGAAGCTAAGACGTTGTGTAGTTTTAAAAATAGGTTGGATAAATACATGAGTGGGTGTGGGTGGGTGTGAGATGGACCTGACTAGCTTGTGCTACTAGGTCAGATGCCGTGCTCCTCCCTTAAGTGAATGTGACTGACCTGACTACGTTAAGGCATTGACTTAAGTCTGTGGGAGAATTGGACCTGCCTCGCATGGGTTAATAGGCATGCTGCAGTGTTCCTTCTTTCTTATGTTTTTATGTTTAGGAAAAAAGAAAGAAAGAAGGAAAGAAAAAAAAAGAGACAGTGGAGGGACAGTCACTAGAAGGCATGAAAGGACCGTAAGTTCCTCCTCTCATCCGAGAGGGCCTCTGCAAGTGGGACCCGTGTCATACCCTACTCATCATGCCAGTAAACCAGCGCTCCGGGATAGCAACCTCATATCTATTGAGCCACCTTGGCGGACAAAGAGAGGGCAGTCGGAAACCCGCCAAAGAGCATACCTCCTTCGGCTGCCACCTCCCAGAACTGACAGGCAGCCTCTGGAAATACACCCGTCATCTACAGGACACCTCGCCCACTTCTCGGAAATCCGGAAAGGGAGCAGGGCGCCTCCAGGTAATTCAGATTCCACGGCAAACTACACCACAACCGAGGAACCTCACGGAGTGGATGAACCCGGCACACTTCCCCCTACCTAGAAACCAATGCCAGAGGGGAGGACCCCAGAGGCTACAAACGGGATGGGGAAAAGGGGAGGGCTGGGAGGGGGAGAAAAGTAAAAAAAAGGGGGGATTGGGAGGATGGGATAGGGAAGGGAGGGTTGGGGGGTAATTAGATTCGGTCTGAGGAAGAAGACCAAAAGGTCCAATTCCTCAGACCGATAGCTTCTTCACCACAACAAGGAGCACCCTTGAAGAAGTTTATTACATGTAAAATACGTTTTGTATACTGTAGAAAAGAAATAAAGTTGTATTGTACTATATTATTTTGCTTGAAGTGATGTGTATATTATGGGCTTTTCAATCCTACATACTTTATTTCTGGATAACATTTTTTAAAAATTCTGATTCCACATTAAGTGACACTGGATCTCGTCTGATCCAAGAAATAAGGGAACCATTGACTGGATTCAAACTGGTATCCTCGACGGATTCAATAAGTGGACGGAGTTTTAGGGGGCCTTAACAAACAACCAAACAATAACAAAAACTTAAAGCGGTAAGATTCCCCCAAACACTTACACTTACAAATAAAATAGATACAATACAAATAGACAGATCACCACTTCAGGGAAGCTATTAGTAAAATATACAGTAAAACAACCAACAAAATCAGTCATAAAACCCTGTGTAGTATGCAACCAAACAAACAAACGTTCCACTGGATGGATTACATGCAACTAATGTGGTAAATGCTGCCACGCCCCTTGTGTAGGCATTCAAGACTCTACTACACAAAATATCAAACAAGGGAAGTGTTTTTGGGTATGCCCAAATGAGACCGAATTGTGGAATAAAATCACATTGATATTAAAAGATGACAACATCAAATCGGACTTCATAAAAAACATGACAGCATTCTATAACAGTTGGGAAAGTAAAAAATCTGGGCCAGATGGTGCTACCGCCCCTGGTACAGATGTTGCAATGGTAGTCAGAAACTGTACTAATGGAGAAATAAATGATGGTGACCTGAAGAGGGACAGGAGCTCTAGTGACGTAAATGATGGGGAAACAGGTGTAGACAAGGACACACAAAAACTAGTGCTACAAACTAGAAATACCCCGGCGGATAGTAAACAGGGGGATGCCCTGCGAAATACTGAAGATAAATTACCAAAAAACTGATGAAGGCTCCATTGTCAGCACTAGAGTTGAAGATAGAAGCGAGACAGGAACACAAGCACCAATAGGGAACACAGTAACAAAAAAACAAGGCAAAAGGAAACCA
Source organism: Cherax destructor (assembly GCA_009830355.1). NCBI lineage: Eukaryota > Metazoa > Arthropoda > Malacostraca > Decapoda > Parastacidae > Cherax > Cherax destructor. The sequence goes on along the minus strand of WNWK01021896.1, from coordinate 4,548 downwards.
GGCCTATGTGAATATTATGCTCTTGGTATCTGCAGGCATGGAAAATCTGGGAAATCAGATGGGACATGCAATTATAATCACCCCATAAAATGTCGTGCCCATATGAAAACAGGAAAATGCAACCTAACGTCCTGTAAGTTTTTCCACCCTGAAATGTGCCACTCATCAATTCAGGAAAGACAGTGCTATAACTTATATTGCAAGGCATACCACCTAAAGGGTACGAGGCGACACAGAACATCCAGACCATGGCAAAACCTGGGTAGCCACAGCCACACCGGAGAGAGGTTTTTAGTGCCAGGAAGGAAAAAAAGCTGGCAGGAAATGACAGAAATTGTACACCAACTGCAATCACTTCTGGAGTGGAATCACAGTCAATGGCCTCCACTCCAATACAACAGATATTAGTGCCAGGAAAAAAGACCCCCCCATACCACCAATCCAACAACATTCATCTTTGCAAATATTCAGGGTATAAAGCCAGTAACAAACAACAAAATACCTTACATCCGTGGACTCCTTACAGAGTCAAATGCTATGTTTGCGGCTTTCACAGAGACCCACATAAGGGATCACTTGGACAATGAAATATGGATCCCTGGCTACAACCTATACAGATGTGACAGAGTGAACAGGAAATAAGGGGGGGTTGGCCTGTATACCACAGAGTCACTTATATGTTCAGAACTACTAAATGCCTCAAATGATGTAGTTGAAGTATTAGCAATAAAGATCGAGAATCAAAACCTGGTCATCGTGGTTGTATAAAAGCCTCCGGATGCAACGTTCCAACAATTCCAGGAACAGCTTCTGAAAATTGACCACTGTCTGGAAAATCTTCCAACTACTGTCCCCAACATCTTGCTCCTGGGGGATTTCAACCTAAGGCACCTAAAATGGAGGAACATTGCAAACAATGTGGTAGCAGAGATAACACCAGGAGGCAGCTAAGATGAAAACTCGCACACACATGAACTTTTAAATCTCTGCACCAAATTCACCTTAAACCAGCAAATAGTAGATCCTACAAGATTAGAGAATACACTGGACCTCATCTTCACCAACAATGATGATCTGATACGAAATGTCATCATATCAAAAACAATATACTCAGATCACAACATAATAGTAATAATATAAAAATAATAATATCTCTATTTACTACAAGTACATGTACATGGTATACAGGCCTAACTGACATCAATGACATATTACTATATAGAAAGTCCCTTGTTATGCTGAGCATTTCAGGCAGATTAGGTCAGTGTCCTAGGATGCGACTCACACAAGTCGACTAACACCCAGGTACCCATTTTACTGATGGGGAACATAGACAACAGGTGTAAAGAAACACTCCCAATGTTTCTGCCCTGGCTGGGAATCGAACCCAGGCCCTCGCCATGTGAAGCGAGAGCTTTAGCCACCAAGCCACCAGAGCCACCAGAGGTCCAGACATGCATGCGGGGAGCCCAAGATCAACAAAATGTGAGGGAGCCTTCTCCAAATTCAACTTCAATAACAAAAACATAAGATGGGACCAAGTAAACCAAGTCCTAAATGATATAAACTGGAAATATAGCCTAAGCATCACGGATCCTAACCTATGTCTAGAACAAATTAACTCTGTGGCACTTGAGGTTTGCTCAAGGCAAATTCTCTTAAGGAAAAGGAGGAAAAGATGCAAACTAGAAAGAGAGAGGCGCTCCCTATACAGGCGAAGGCAAAGAATAATGGAGCGGCTACAAGAGGCCAATATATCTGAAATACAAAGGGAGACACTAGTCAGAGAAATAGCAAACATCGAATTAAAACTAAAGGAATCTTACAGGAATCAAGAAATGCAGGAAGAACTAAAAGCCATAAACGAAATTGAAAGAAACCCAAAGTATTTCTTTTCTTATGCAAAGTCAAAGTCGAGAACACCAACCAGTATTGGGCCCCTACTTAAACGGGATGGGTCCTACACAGATGACAGCAAGGAAATGAGTGAGTTACTTAAGTCCCAGTATGACTCAGTTTTTAGCGAGCCACTAACCAGACTGAAAATCGAAGACCTAAATGAGTTTTTTTATGAGAGTGCCACAGAACTTGACTGACGCATGCCTATCTGACATCACCCTGACGCCAAATGACTTCGAAAAGGCAATAAATGACATGCCCATGCACTCCGCTCCAGGCCCAGAGTCATGGAACTCCGTGTTCATCAAGAACTGCAAGAAGCCCCTATCACGTGCTTTTAACATCCTATGGAGAGGGAGCATGGACACTGGGGTCGTCCCGCAGTTACTAAAAACAACAGACATAGCCCCCCTCCACAAAGGGGGCAGTAAAGCATTAGCAAAGAACTACAGACCAATAGCGCTAACGTCCCATATCATAAAAATCTTTGAAAGGGTTCTAAGAAGCAAGATCGCCACTCATCTTGATACCCATCAATTGCACAACCCAGGGCAGCATGGATTTAGAGCAGGCCGCTCCTGTCTGTCCCAACTACTGGACCACTACGACAAGGTCCTGGATGCTCTAGAAGACAAACAGAATGCAGATGTTATATACACAGACTTTGCAAAAGCCTTTGACAAGTGTGACCATGGTGTAATAGCACACAAAATGCGTGATAGAGGAATAACAGGAAAAGTTGGTAGATGGATCTAGAATTTCCTAACAAGTAGAACACAAAGAGTAGTAGTCAACAGAGTAAAGTCTGAGGCAGCTAATGTGAAAAGCCGCTGCGTGCGGCCAGCAGTAACAGCCTGGTTGATCAGGCTCTGGTCCAACAGGAGGCCTGGTCACGGACCGGGCCGCGGGGGCGTTGACCCCTGGAATTCTCTCCAGGTAGATTCCAGGTAGACTCGCTCCCATCCTGTTCCTCATCTTCATATCGGACATAGACAGGGATATAAGCCACAGTGCTGTGTCTTCCTTTGCAGATGACACCCGAATCTGTATGACAGTGTCCACCGTTGAAGACTCTGCAAGACTCCAAGCAGACATAAACCAAATCTTTAAATGGGCTGCAGAAAACAATATGAAGTTCAATGATGAGAAATTTCAATTACTCAGATACGGAAAACGTGAGGAAATTACAATCTCATCGTAGTACAAAACTAATTCCAACCACACAATAGAGCGAAAAACTAATGTCAAAGACCTGGGAGTGATCATGTCAGAGGATCTCACCTTCAAGGACCATAGTACCGTAGCAATCGCATCTGCTAGAAAAATGACAGGATGGATAATGAGAACCTTCAAAACCAGGGATGCCAAGCCCATGTTGACACTTTACAAATCGCTTGTTCTATTTAGGCTAGAATATTGCTGCACACTAACTGCACCTTTCAAGGCAGGTGAAATTATTGACCTTGAAAATGTGCAGAGAACCTTCACGCCACGCATAAGTGCGATAAACCACCTTAATTACTGCGAACGCTTGAAGTTTCTAAACCTGGTTGATCAGGCTCTGGTCCAACATGAGGCCTGGTCACAGACCCGGCCGCGGGGGCGTTGACCCCTGGAATTCTCTCCAGGTAAACTCCAGGTAAACATTACACAGTTCCTACATTAAATGTGTGTGTGTGTGTATATATATATATATATATATATATATATATATATATATATATATATATATATATATATATATATATATATATATATATATATATATATATATATATATGTAAGATAGACAGATATATGTTCAATGTTTTATTGCCTTTTTATTTCATTTATTGCAGATCGCACATTACAAGGTGCCTCGCTATGTTGTGTTCAAGGAAGAATTCCCAAAAACTGTGACTGGCAAGAACCAGAAGTTCGTCATGAGAGACATCACTATAAAGGAACTGAACTTGAACTAGATGTCTTACCTGGAATAAAATAAACTTTATGCCATAAATAATACATCAGTCGTTGTGAATTATGCACTAGTATCCCTTCAATGGGAGGAGCTTTACTTCCAAGGAACTGGAGTTATCGCTTCATTCCTTGGAGAAAAGCTGATTGTCTCTCTTTTCCCAGTCGCCATAGCCCTGTGGGTTTAGCGCTTCTCCTGACTAAACTATAGAAATATGCACTAATGTCTAGTGAAGTTACTAACAGCAAGTTAACATGAGCAGCACATTTATGGAGCCTACCTGGAGTTTACCTGGAGTTTACCTGGAGTTTACCTGGAGTTTACCTGGAGTTTACCTGGAGTTTACCTGGAGAGAATTCCAGGGGTCAACGCCCCTGCGGCCCGGTCTGTGACCAGGCCTCATGTTGGACCAGAGCCTGATCAACCAGGCTGTTACTGCTGGCGCACACTGTGATATACCTGGTATAACAATGGTATATATATATATATATATATATATATATATATATATATATATATATATATATATATATATATATATATATATATATATATATATATAATATGCTATATCATAGTATATATATATACCATTGCTATATCACTGGTATATATATATATATTATATATATATATATATATATATATATATATATATATATATATATATATATATATAATATATATATATT
>WNWK01021895.1:0-33432 GCA_009830355.1 Cherax destructor | reverse complement strand
CAAATCCTCCCAGATTGCCCTACCAGCTTTCTTATCCTCTTCCATAGCATCAAATGAGCTAATAAAACAAATTCTTCCAGACAGCCTCAGTGATTCAGCAGGAATACAGGACCCTAGCTACACCAGTGCCATCACTGAATGGGAGACTCTTGCTGCTCCAACACCAAAACCTAGTGAAGAACTGGCCTACAAACAGTCAAGCTGGGACGGCCCCATCACTGAAAAGATTCTTGCCAATATGCTTAGGGCCGTAACATCAGACAGGGAGACTGCCCGTCTCCTAGCTGTGAGTGCACATCACTCTGGGGACTTCCTCCAAACAGTTCCCATTTCGGCAATGGGAACACGCCTCGACCCTAAGACCCTTCGTATTGCAGTGGCTCTGCACCTTGCTGCCCCTATTCACATGGAATATACGTGTATTTGCAGCGATGCGCAAGCCGACCAATATGGTCTACATGATCTTAACTGTTCTAAAACCAAGGGTTGGCATGCAAGACAAAATGAGGTCAACAACATCATAAAGAGAACCCTTGCTACAGCTGGATGCCCAGCCGAGAGAGAGCCTCGATCACTAGCAGCCAATAATGCCCACAACCCAGCAAACCGCCCCGACGGGATCACTATCTATCCTTGGAAGAATGGCAAGCTCTAAGCATGGGATTATACCTGTGTGTCGACACTGGCTGACACCTACATCCATCACAGTGTCGGGCGACAGGGAGGAGCTGCTGACCACAGAGAGGAGTACAAGATCGGCAAGTACAGGGACATAAGCCAACAGTATCAATTTGTCCCAGTGCGATCGGAGACCTTGGGAGCGTGGGGAAAAAAATGCAACACGTTTCCTTAAAGAACTGGGTTCCAGACTCATCGACACCACCAGGGACCCAAGGGCAGCCACGTTCATGTTCCAGCGTCTCAGCGTGGCCATCCAGAGGGGAAACGCATGCTGCATACTTGGCTCGCGTCCGGCTTCGGAGGAGCTGGAGGAGATTCATAATCTTTGACATATTGTACCATTGTATTCATGTTCATGTTTGTGTTTTCCATCAATGTATTCTCTCTATTAATAAAGCATTTATATGTATGTATGTGTGTATATAGGATGGGGTGGTAGGAGAAGTGGAATATTCAAATGCTTCAGGAAGAAATCCAAATATTCTTCCTTGAAGCTTTTTATCCACTTCTCGAGGCTATGGGTCCACAATTTGCACCAGAGGTTGACCCCATCCTATATATATATATATATATATATATATATATATATATATATATATATATATATATATATATATATATATATATATATATATATATATATATATATATATATATATAAGATGGGGTCCACCTCTGGTTCAAATTGTGAGACCCATAGCCTCGGAGAAGTGGATAAAAGGCTTCAAGGAAGAATATTTGGATTTCTTCCTGAAGCCATTTGAATATTCCACTTCCCCTACCACTCCATCTTATTTTTTTTACCAATAGGTATATTTGATTACATAATATGGTACAAAAGATTTAAGAGATACATTGTTGAAATAAAGATTGCATATACGAGGTGTGAGAGATACATGTCTAGTACATATTGTTACATGTTTGTCACTGATTATAATGCGAAAATCTCATCCAGCTCCTCTGAGCTGGGGCGCGTGCCCAGAATACAGCATGCATTACCCCTCTGAACAGCAGTGATGAGTCGCTGGAACAGAAAACTAGCTGCCCTGGGATCCCTAGTTACCCTGTTGAGTCTTTTGAAAAGCTCCTTGAGAAACTTAGATGAATTAAAGACACATGTGCAACATCTGGGTATCTTTATTGCAAACGTTTCGCCATCCAGTGGCTTTATCAATAAAGCTCATGGCGCAGGGAAAGTGACCCAGTAGCGGCCAGTGAAGAGGCGGGGCCAGGAGCTATGAATCGACCCCTGCAACCTCAACTAGGTGAGTACAACTAGAGGAATACATACACACACACACACACAGCACTCACATGTACTACAAAAACCTAATCCATAAAAAAACAAATGAGGCTCACAGAGGAAGTTGGAGGCTCAGGGCATCAGAGGAAGATAGTCCTGGTAAGGAATAATGGATGGAAGAGCAATGTAAAAGGATCGATCAAGAGTGACTGCAAAAATGGAGAAGAGAATGGAGGCAGAGAAGAAGAAATTGGAGTCACAAGCTGAGAGGAGGTACAAATGTTTCCACCCCACCGGAATGGACTCGAGGACACACAAAAAATATGAATACTCAAAAGGACAAGAAGTTGTTTTACCCTAAGATAAGCAAATAAAACCAAACACCCTGACTTACATCTCCTCAGTTATTGCACAGACTCCAACAAAATTTGTACCTAAACAACCTAAACCCATGAAACAATGTATCAATTTATTACGATACATCAGCTTTTAAAGATTGATGCCGTTCATAATTGTTATATTTTAATCAGAGAAAAGCGCTAATGGGTGGCATTCAAATTCGAATCAAGGGAAATATAAGTAAAATTGACTGGATGAAGAGGCCCTTCCCTGTATGTAGGGGAAAATAATGAAAAAAACTCAATTAAATGCTACAATATTTCGATATTACGAATGGCGAAGAATAAAGCGGCATAATACCGTGACTGGAACGATACACAAATAACACGCACATAGAAGAATCAAACTTATGATTTTTTCGGTCCTATATGCACCATTAACTAGTCACCTATCACTAGTTAATGGATGGGAGAGAGGCTCACCATGCCCAGCCCTTCTAGGGCTGGGTAGGTGCCACAGCTGGAGCTTGCTACCATCTGCAGCTGACAAGACTGCCCTTCCCTAGCCTCCCTGGGGCGGGGAAGATGGCAGACCAGAGAGGCCTAGCCCCGTGAGGGCGGGGAATGTGGCTATGCCTGGGGACAATTGGTCCCAGACGATAAGGGGGTACTTGTACCTCCTCCCATGGGAGACATAGGTCTCAGACACTCATACGACAGGGAGCCAAGGCCGGGTCAGTTCGCAAAGCGAACTGAAACGTAGTCATAAAGTTTATTTTAATATGTTCGCGTTATTTGCTTATTAATTAAAAGTGGCAAATTCTCATCTACATACTCTATTAAATGTACCACCAACCTTCTGAGTTTGATATATGGGTGGGTGCCCCGGTGGCCTGGTGGCTAAAGCTCTCGCTTTACACACGGAGGGCCCGGGTTCGATTCCCGACCATAATTTTTAAATTGGTGGACCGGTGAGCCAGTGGAAGGCCTCGGTCAGATGACCAAAAGCTCCAACGGCGGGTCATCATCTGACTAAGACCCGCGTCAGGAAACACTTGTCTGTTCCTTGACCAACCTTACCTAATCTCTCGTTAAACTTACAAATGCCATAATCCTTCGGATTTTCATTTTTGTTTCAAGTTTATTCTTCTCATTAACATTATATTTATAAGTTTTATAATCCTTTTAAGAAAAATACAATATTTTGATTAAAAATACACATTGATAAAATTGGTAAAAAAAAATGTGGACACAGTGGTGCCTATGGTATAGAAATATACCTAGTTGTATGAATCTTATTGTAGCCAGCTGGCCCAGTGGCTTACGCGATGGTCTGGAGTTTTGAGACTCTCTGATCGCAGGTTCTAACCCCACCTATGGTATGGTTTGTTTGCAATCGTGTCATTACGGTTTCGTGAGTCAAAACATCGTTAAATGTGCACATATATATTCGTGATCTTCACAGTGGATGTTTTTACATGTGTTTTTGAATGATTCAGACTACACCCCTGAGAATTTTGAAAGATTTCCGAGCCATTTCATTACGCTGAAAATGAGTTCAGCAACCTGGTCAGAGTGCTAGTGAACATGCCACTTATTCCTAAAGTTGGGCCCTCATAATCGTACACATGTGTTGAAAATTTGAAGCCGATTCGAAAAGTTGGAGGAGACACCTACGTAGGGCCCTGAAGCCCCCACGTGGAGACTTCGGGGACTCCTACGTAAGACCCTGAAGCCCCCAGGTGGAGACTTCGGGGACACCTACGTATAACCCCAAAGCACCCATGTGGGGGGCAATACTCTAGTAATTTTCCATTGTATCTAGCCTCTCCAATAACAATCTCTACCTTCTAAGTCCCACCGGTGGTCAAATATTGAATCAGATAATGAAAACCTTCCTGTAGTTAGTGCACAAAACATTAGCCATTTTCTACACGTAAAAAATGGGAAATTTCCATGTACACATTCCAGTAACTATCTTAATATTGTTTCAATTGAAGATATACCATTGCTAAATATTGAAAGCCAATTATCAGAGTCGTGCAGAAGCTACTGTAGAGAAACGTTAGAGAAAGATAGAAAAATTACGATAAATAATAAATAAACAAGAAATCTGAAAAATAACAAGTAAAATGACTTTACTTTTAATCTTAAAACAACATATTTTTCAGTTATATTTTGATTGTAATGCTCAGTTTCATTTTACTTCCAACTGCACAAGTTTTTCATAAATTAGAAGCATAATTGAAGGTTAGATAAAGCCATACACGCATTCGCAAGTACCCCCATAGTCTCTGAAAATTTATCAGCTCATTTATGTCCTGCTCTCCTGTTTGATTATATTTTAAATCTCTTTTTTCCTCTCCCAGTTGCCTTTCATCGTATGTCCTCCCTTCAGTCTCCTGAAGCCCATGAATAAAAACTGAGCTCTCCATCACCTCTTCCCATTACTTTTCTTCTGCATCTCTGGGTCCCATTTAAACATAACCATTGCTGCCTCCCTTATCATTTCCTAGCTCTCCTTGTGGCCTAATTGTGCCTCTGCAGGGGGCCTATTACCTTCTCTACCTACCCCCTCCCCTGTCACTGCTGTCCCTGTGTCCGATAGCATGACACTTTCATACCTCAACATTTCCTGGTGGCCTGATAGGGCATCAAAATAGGACTTAACTCCTTCCTCTCCTTCAGTCCCCTCACTGGATATTGGTGTACCTGCTCCTGATGCCATGGCTCTTCTGGTTCTTTGGCTCTATATCTTGCTTCAGCATTTTCAGTTCATCCTCTAGGCTCTGTATCCTGGCTTCTGCAGCTTCCACTCACAGTTCCCACTTCTTGTTCTCTGTATCCATCCTCTCCATTTTAGCAATAAGCTCACCTATCTTCCTTATGCATTCTTGTTCCATCCTTCTCCATAGCTCTTCCGTCCATTCTTCTCTTCCAGGCCCAACTTCCTCTGGTCAAACCATACCTCGGGCGGGGATTGAACTCGTGGCGAGTTAGTCATAAAACTCTGGTCCACTGGGTCTTCGATGTCCTCTCTGGGGTTCCCCTCTAGTCATCATAGTGTAAGTTGTATAAATGAGTGTTGTATGTATGTGTTAGTATGTGTGTGTTTTAGTGTTAGTGTGAGTGTGTGTTTTTGTGTGTGTGTTAGTGTGTACTACACACACACACACTCCTGTGTGTGTGTGTGTTCCTGTGTGTGTTTGTGTGTTCATATGTGTGTGCGTGTATGTGTATGTGAGTGTACTCACATATTTGTGGTTGCAGGGGTCGAGACTCACCTGCAGGTGTGTGTGTGTGTGTGTGTGTGTGCGTGCGCTCACCTAGTTTTGGTTACAGGGGTCGATTCACAGCTTCTGCCCTCGCCTACTCACTGGTCACTATGAGGTCACTCTTCCTGCTCCATGAGCTTTATCATACCTCTTCTTAAAGTTATGTATGGATCCTGCCTCCACTACATCACATCCCAGACTATTCCACTTTACCTGTCACCTCTGTCTTCTTCTCCCTCACTTACTGCTATCCCTGCTATTAACAACTCTACCCTTACATTCCTTAGCCTTGCTTGGTGGACTGATAGGGCCTTACCATAAGTCTTGTCTCCTTCCTTTCCGTTGGGCTCCTCCTTTAATCGGGGAGTACCTGCTTCAGATGCCATGTCTCCTCTGGGCACTAGCCCTGTAACTTACTTCAGCATATTTACCTCATATTCTATGGCCCATATCCTGACTTCTGCAGCTTCAGCTTGTGACTCCCATATCTTCTTTTGTGCCTTCATCCTCTTCTCCATTTTCAGAGAAAGCTCACCTAGTTTGCTCTCCCACCCTTGTTCCATCCTTTTACATTGCTCTTCCATCCATTCTTCCTTACCAGGAAGATCTTCCTCTGATCCCCTGAGCCTTCGACTTACCCTCTGAGCCACCATTTTTTTGTATGTGTGTGTGTGGCTGTGTGTATACATGTGTTTGTGTCTATCTGTCTGACTTTATATGTTTGTATATCATTATATTTGTGTGTGTATGTGTATGTGTGTGTGTGTGTGTGTGTGTGTGTGGGTGTGTGTGAACTCCCCTAATTGTGGTTGCAGGGGTCGAGACTCAGCTCCTGGCCCCGCCTCTTTGCTGTCCGCTACTGGGGCTCTGCTCTCCCTGCTCCATGAGCTTTATCATACCTTGTCTTGAAACTATGTATGGATCCCGCCTCTACTATATCGTTCGCTAGACTATTCCACTTCCTGACTACTCTATGGCTAAAGAAATGCTTCCTAACATCCCTTTGACTCATCTGAGTCTTCAGCTTCCAGTTGTGCCCCCTTGTTTCTGTGTTCCCTCTCTGGAACATCCTGTCACTATCTACCTTGTCGATTCCCCGCAGTATTTTGTATGTCGTTATCATATATCCTCTAACCCTTCTGTCCTCCAGTGTTGTTAGTCCTATTTCCCTCAACCTTTCTTCATAGGACAGTCCCCTGAGTTGTGGAACTAGCCTTGTCGCAAACCTTTGCACTTTCTCTAATTTCTTGATGAGCTTGACCAGGTGTGTATTTCAGACTGGTGCTGCATACTCTAGTATGGGCCTGACGTACCTGGTCTACAGTGTCTTGAACGATTCATTGTTAAGGTAACAGAACGCTAATCTTAGGTTTGCCAGTTGCCCATATGCTGCCACAGTTATATGGTTGATGTGTGTTTCCGGAGACGTGCTTTGCGTTATACTCACCCCAATGTCTTTCTCCTTTGATAAGGTTTGTAACCTTTGTCCACCAAGTCTGTACTCTGTCAGCGGTCTTCTTTGCCCTTCTCCGATCTTCATGACTTTGCATTTGGTGGGGTTAAATTCGAGAAGCCAATTGCTAGACCAGATGTCAAGCTTGTCCAGGTCTTTTTGAAGTCCTGCTTGGTCCTCATCCGATGTGATTCTCCTCATTAATTTCACATCATCTGCGAACAGAGACACTTCTGAGTCTATTCCGTCCGTCATGTCATTCACATATACCAAGAATAACACTGGTCCTAGGACTGACCCCTGCGGTACACCGCTCATCACAGGCGCCCACTGTGATACCTCATCACGCACCATGACCAGTTGCTGCCTCCCTGTGAGGTATTCCCTGATCCATTCCAGTGCCCTTCCTGTTATACACGCTTGGTCTTCCAACTTCTTTACTAATCTCATATGAGGAACTGTGTCGAAGGCCTTCCTGCAGTCCAGGAAAATGCAGGAAAATGTTTGTACTCACCTAATTGTGGTTGCAGGGGTCGAGACTCAGCTCCTGGCCCCGTGTGTGTGTGTGTGTGTGTGTGTACGTGTGCGTGCGTGTGTGTGTGTATTTTAAGCAATATATGTTAACTTGCAGGTGTTGTAGACACATGTGGCTGGAAGGGTGATATCATATGAAGGAAAATATTCTCTTCATATAGAATAACAGGTGTTGTTATCAGCCTTAGAATGTGGCCCTGGAGGGAGTGGGTGGAGTGTTGTTGAAGGTATAGGAAGGGAGTGGGTGGAGTGTTGTTGAAGGTGTAGGAAGGGAGTGGGTGGAGTGTTGTTGAAGGTGTAGGAAGGGAGTGGGTGGAGTATTGTTGAAGGTGTAGGAAGGGAGTGGGTGGAGTGTTGTTGAAGGTGTAGGAAGGGAGTGGGTGGAGTATTGTTGAAGGTGTAGGAAGGGAGTGGGTGGAGTGTTGTTGAAGGTGTAGGAAGGGAGTGGGTGGAGTGTTGTTGAAGGTGTAGGAAGGGAGTGGGTGGAGTGTTGTTGAAGGTGTAGGAAGGGAGTGGGTGGAGTATTGTTGAAGGTGTAGGAAGGGAGTGGGTGGAGGTTGTTGAAGGTGTAGGAAGGGAGGGGTGGAGTGTTGTTGAAGGTTTAGGAAGGGAGTGGGTGGAGTGTTGTTGAAGGTTTAGGAAGGGAGTGGGTGGAGTTGGAGATATTGGTGGATGTGTTGGGCCAAGAGTTGAACAAAAGGGTAGTGGATGTTGTGTGCTATTTTCTACGTGGTGAATATTAAACGTAATTATCACCAGCCTTCGTCGGGTGTGGACGTCTCTCTCTCGCCTGAGTATCAGTGACAATTTCCCCTGTTCTCTATGGGACGCTTGTCCTCATCTATTTTGCCCGCCGGACACTATTTTTCCGTTCTACGGATAATTCTTTAATGGTCTTTGGTGGGAAGGAACTCAGGTGGGGGTCCAGCTTTGCTGGGGCTTGGCAAGGGGGTCCACCGGATCTAATTGGAAACTTAAAGTTTCTATATTTACAAAGGAACTTTTCTTCCTTTTCTTTCATCGCCCAGTTTTGGGCAGTAAATCTTCCCCGAACATCGGGAAGCCGAGCTCAATACGGCTTATGCTGTCAGTGGCCCTTATAAACCCAACAAAGAAAGAAGGTAATTGTGTGTGGGGGGAAGGGGATTCTGGTGATGTGAGGGGTGAGTATATGACGGTTATTCTTGGGAAGAGAGCTTCACATTGTAGCCTACACACAACCTCTGAGCTCAACGTAGGAAACCTACTAGATATATTTATGTTGCTACGCGATCTGTGGAAGATATCCCCATATTCCTTAACCACTGTCGCTTGTGCCTCAATGCACTCACAGTGGTGCATAGTGGGGCATAAGTTGGTAATGCAGTTTAAGACATGAAGGGAAAAAAAAGCTCATTCATTCGGCATATGTAAACTAGTATACAGATTTCTTCAATACAATTTGTGGACATCTAAGTGAGTTGAAATAGGAACCGTATCTGTCTCGCGCTCAGCAGACGGAGGATCAAGCCTCCATTTCGTTTTGTGCTGAAGGACCTAATTCTTTAGCTTAAAACTTGAATTATGCACTCAAAATTTGTAAATTAGGATATATTCGGCCTAAATCTGTTTCAAACCTTTGAAAGATACCAAAGTAACCAATATCCTAAAATACACAAACATTAAGTTAAGGTTGAAACCACTCTGAAGTTACATTATCATGTTAGAATCATAGATGCATTGAAGTTAATGAGATGGGATTCTCGGAAATTTTCGCATGGAAAGTAATATTTAACTTTTTCTTTCAGAAAAAGCGAACTGGGTCCTACAGAGGCTAAAATAAATCCAACATTTTCCCTAAGACTGACCAGCGTTTAATGTAAGCCTAATTCACAATGCATACAAATATTTAAGAATGGTGTTAAGGGCACACACAAGATATAAATACGTAAACGAACGAAGTTGATTTAATCTAGGATAAGTAATTAAAGTCAAACGCTTTTACCTACTTCTGCCCAGAAGAGACATTTTCCAAATATTTCTCAGCAGCCATTTGATTAATGAAATTGGCACATGATAACTTATACAACTTTCTGTCCATGATCTTCCCTCTATCACCTCTTTGACATCACTTCTCTTTTCCACCTTTTTTTCCTGACAATGCCCCAATTGTATCTCCCATTATCACTCCACCCTCACCATCCACACCTTCCCTCACTGAACCCATTGCTTCTCCCTCAGCTACACCCGCCCTCACTGAACCCATTGCTTCTCCCTCAGCCACACCTGCCCTCACTGAATCCATTGCTTCTCCCTCAGCCACACCTGCCCTCACTGAACCTCCTTCATCTGCATCATCTACACCTGTCCTCACTGAGCCTCTGCTTCTCCCTCAGCCACATATGCCTACAATGAACCTTCGATCTCTGCAACATCCACACCAACACTCACTCAACCATCTAACTCTTCCTCATAACTGCACCAACTAGTTACACAAAAAATATTTATGCACGTTTTCCCACACTTCAACACCTTGAGCCACGGAAGCCAAGGTAAACCAGACATTATCATCACAAACAGAGCCAGCCTCTGCCTTCATCAACTCGTTTCACCAGCCCCCCCCCTCTCTCTCTCTCTCTGGCTCTGATCACATCCCTATCATCCTTCACGTCTCATCAAACCCATCCTCATCCCTACACACAAACACAACACCACTCGTGACTCTATCATCTACCACCCCTCTCTCACTTCCACCTACCTCTTCAACACACCTTTTTCTTAACCACACATAAAATCTATAATTTCCCGACTTACCCCAAAAGCACCAAGTGCTTTTGTCCTTTCTCACTATATATTTCGACACCTTCCTGACTGTCATTTGTGCCCTGCTGACTTCTATAATGGTTGCTTTGCTTACGGTTACTTCAAGTCTGCAGCTGCCACTCTTATTCACAAACCTCAAAAAGACCGATGAACTACAAGCCTATCAGTCTACTAGAAACCCTCGGAAAGATATTTGAAAGACTAATCAACACAAGACTAAGGACTGACCTTGAGAGAAACCATCTCCTTACTGACCGACAGTATGGCTTTCGCCAACACCGCTCAACGCAAGCAGTCCTCAATATTATTCTGAACTACATTCACATCAATAGGAAGCAGAGTGTGTGCTTAAATGGGGTTAAATCCGAGAGGGGATCTGTAACAAGTGGCGTTCCACAGGGATCAGTCTTGGGCCCGTTGTTGTTTATAATATATATCAATGACCTTGATGAGGGAATTACTAGTGATATGAGCATATTCACCGACGACACGAAGATAGGTAGGATAATTTATTCAAACGTAGATGTCAGGGAACTTCAGGAGGATTTAGACAAACTCAATTCGTGGTCAGAAAAGTGGCAGATGCAGTTCAATGTAGATAAATGCAAGGTTCTGAAGCTCGGGGGTTGAATTGCGTAGAACTTAGCTATACAGTTTTGGGGGAAGGATTTTGGGGGTTTAAATGGTAAGCAGAAACCCCCTTTTAAAAAAGAAAAAGTGCCTGAGCGTAAGTAACAAGGTTTTAAAAGTTTAAAATTTGGGGTTTATATCAAGAAGTGTAAAAAAAAATTTTAGAGGAAACCCCGCTTTTTACATCATTAAAAGGGCCCTTTTCCCCTTTTTATTAGGCCCCGTTTTGGTCTCCATATTCAGAAGGGGCATTAATTGTTAGAAAACATTCAGCGTAGAATGACTAAATTAATACATAGCATTAGAAATCTTCCGTTTTTAAAAAAGATTGAAGACCCTAAAATTACATTCACTTGTAAGACGTAAAAAATAAAGGGAGACATGATCGAGGTATGCAAGGGGGAAAAAAAGGGTTTTAAAAAAGGGGGTATAAATAAGGTCATGAGGATATCTTCCAAGAGAAAACCCCCTTTAAAGGATTCAATTTAGATAATTTTTGATTTAGAAAGGAAAAGGAAAGTGGGGGGGAAATTTCGGTGTTGAACACAGGCATTTTTAACATCTTCAAAAAACCCAGAGAAGACACTGCTGAGAAGAGATACATAGTCCTTCCCCCCAAAACCCCTTTCCAAACAAGTTTCCAACATTTTTTCTAAGACCTCATTCCGGGGTATCCACCCTCCACATCCACCCCCATCAAGGACATTACCAGTAACAGACAGGAAAAGTTTTTAAACCACGGCAGGAGTATACACAATCCCTTGTAATGGCTGCAAAAAATTATACGTTGGCGAAACATCCAGAGACCTACAAACACGCTTTTCAGAACACCAGTACGCAGGCAGATCTGACGACTCAAGAAATCCTGTGTTAAACCCCGAAATTTACACAACCATTTAATCAACTACAGAAACGCAAGACCCATCGCCAGAGAAGACAAAACGCAATACCGAAGATCCTAGAATCATCATCATCTGTATATCCAACTTTTTCCCCAACCAGAACAACGGCTTCTCCAACATAGCTAAACCTATTGCCAAAAATTTTTCTTCAACGCTACCCCACCTAGAACCAAGAATGGTACACTGCAGGTCCTTTAAGTCACACAATGTTTTTAACTATCACACTATTTTTAAGCCCCCCCCACATGCAGTTTTCCACCACCCAGCTTTCCCCACCTGACTGTACCCTATATATATCTCCATGTTGCTCTTTTTCCAGGAGATCTGTCTGGATTTCAAAAAAGGGGCACTGCGTGGGCGAAATTCCCAAAAAAGGATCACATTATACTGCTTATGTGTATATTTTTCCATTGTGTCGGTATTTTTACCATTTATTTCATTATTTAATTTTTTAAGTGCTTGGGTTAGGGGCATTTTAGTTTTTTGAACTTTGCATTTATCTACATTGAACTGCATCTGCCATTTTTCTGACCAGGAATTGAGTTTTTAAATCCTCCTGTATTTCCCCTTTTACATCTACGTCTGAATCGTTTTTCCTACCATCTTCGTGTCATCAGGGAAATTTTCTCATATCACTAAAAATTTCCCCCGTCAAGGTCATTTATATATATTAAAAAAAGGGGGGCCCCAAAAACCCATCCCTGTGGAACGCCACTTGTTACAGATCCCACTCCGTTTTAAAACCCTAAGAACATAAGAAAGGAGGAACACTGCAGCAGGCCTGTTTGCCCATATTTTGGCAGGTCCTTCACATTCCATCCCATAACAGAATATTTGTTCAACCTAATTTTCAATGCTACCCAAGAAATAAGTTTTTATAATTTTATTTCCCCGGCAATTCCCACCAAACCCAAACCCCCCTTTTACTCATAAAATTTTCCCAAACCCCCTTTTTAAAATTTTAAAAATACCCAGGCCTTGCTTCAAAACCCCCACTAGGCAGACTGTTCCACTCATCAACTACCCTATTTCCAAACCAATATTTTTCCCGTATCCTTTCTAAATCTAAACTTATCTAACTTAAATTTCCCTTATTGCGGGTTCTTTTTTGGAGAGATACCCTCAAGACCTTATTTATATCCCTTTTTTTTCCCCTTTTCCATTTTTATCCCCGACAGTCCCCCCATTCACGTCTTACAAGTGAATGAAATTTTTTTGGTCCTTAATTTTTCTTCGAAAGGAAGATTTCTAATGCTATGAAATTTAAATTTTGCCTTTTTCTACGCTGAATGTTTTCTAACGAATTTATGTCCATTCTGTAATATGGGGGCCGGGAACCTGAGCGGGGTTTTAAACTAGGTGAGGCCTTACTAATGATGTATAAAGTTTTAATATAACCTCGGGGCTTCTGTTACTAACACTTTTTTATATAAATCCCAGTAATCTATTTCCCCTTTTTACGTACGCTAGGCATTGTTTTTTTGGGGTTTTTTAAGGGGTTTCTGCTTACCATCACCCCCAAGTCCTTCCCGAAATTTTTAGGGAAATTTTTATGTTTTTTTTAAATTAAAAAGTTTTGGGGTTTTGGACACTCCCGAGTTTTTTTGAACTTTGCATGTATCTACATTGAACTGCATCTGCCATTTTTCTTACCAGGAATTGAGTTTGTCTAAATCCTCCTGTAGTTCACTGACATCTACGTCTGAATCGATTATCCTACCTATCTTCGTGTCATCAGCAAACCAAAAATCACAAAAATTTTCCCCGTCAAGGTCATTTATATATATTGTAAACAACAACGGGCCCAAAACCGATCCCTGAGGAACGCCACGGGTTTCAGATCCCCAATTTATTTAACCCCATTTATGAAAACCCCCCCTGTTTCCCCTTTTTGGGGAGCCATGACTGGGTCCATGACAACACTTTTACCCCAATGCCATGAGCAGCCACTTTCTTTAACAGTCTCTGATGTGGTCCCCTTTTAAAAAAACCTTACTAAAATCCAAATAAACAATATCGAATTTTTTTATCATGATCAACTGCCTCAAAAGCCTTACTGAAAAAAGTTAATAAATTAGTTAGGCGAAAGGGCCCCCTTTGGGAATCCATGCTGAGAAAATATTAATCAAATTATGCCTATCGAGATTTTTTGTTATCAGCTATAATCGACTCTAGTAATTTCCAAATTGATGTTAGACTTATTGGGCGGAATTTTGGATGGAAGACTTGCCCCTGCTTTAAAATGGGAATTTTACATTAGCCATCTTCCAGACCCGGGGCACTACACCTTTTGAAGAGATAGGTTAAAAAGTTAGTTAAGGGTTAAAGTTCCTTTTTTCATTCCTTAAAACCCCTTTGGGGAAAAACTCATCAGGACCTGGCGATTTTTTTGGGGTTCAAACGGTCATCTGTTTGATAACCATTTCACTAGTGACTGTGATAAAAATAATTTATTTTTTCAGGCCCACTAAAATACCTAGTTCTTGGTATTATTAGTGCTTCCTGGGGAAAAAACCGGGGAAAAAAATAATTATTAAAGAAAAACACATTTCATTCTCTTTGTCAGTAAGATCCCCCTCATTATTTTTAAGAGGACCTATCTTATCTCTAACTTTTTTTCATACACCGGGAAAATTTTGGGGTTTTTTAACCCAGAATTTTTAATTTGTAGTCCCGTTTATTTTTCTTTTTCCCTTTTTTAAATTTCTCTAATGTCAATATACTGTTCATAAGATGACCCTCACCTCTTTATACCCCTATAAATTCCCCTTTTTCGCCCTAAAAGATATTTACCCCATTATTCATCCATTTTGGTCTTTTTTTTTTTTTCGCAATTTTTTTTTGGGGTAAATGTTCTTTGGGAGCCTGTATAGTGTTAAGAAAACTGTCAATTATACCCTCTTGTCCCCCCAGTCCACATTGATGTTTCAAGTCCATTATAATCTGCTAAGGAAAATCGGGCCTTACGAATTATCCCTACTATCATACATCCTTCAATGCTAAAGGTAATTGACTTGTGGTCGCTTGAGCCGAGTTTCTGTAATTTCAAATTATTAAAAGGGGTTTTCCCCTTCTTGGAAAAGTAAGGTTTTTTCCCCCCTTTAGGTTCTTTAAAAACTGCTTCAAAAAAATCCTGAACTATTTTTTAAAAAATCGAGATTCTAAATTCCCCGTAAAAAAATTCCAACAATCTGACTAAAGTTAAAGTCCCCGAATTTACGACGTGCCTTGTGGCCTTAACAATTTTCCCAAAGTATCCCCTTTTCCCTATCTAAGTTTGGAGGACGGTAAATCACGCCTAAAATCAGTTTTTCACATCCCTCTGAAAATTTATCCAGACAGACTCTGTATGTGTTAATTAGTTTATACCCTTTTTTTGCAACAATTTAAATAATCACGGACATAGAGTCCCCCCCCCCCCCCTTCCCGATACTTATGTCTACTTGGAACAATTTAAAACCCCCAAGTGACATTCGGCAGGCAAGTCCCATTTTTATATTAAACCAGCTCAGTTATTGCAAAACATTAATATTACCCGTACTTTGCAACTAATCTCAACTCGTCCATCTTATTCCTAGACTAACAATTGGTGAATAAAATTTTTAAACCCTTTTCCTTTTCTTTACCCTTCCGCTCATTTCTGTTTTTCCACTATACCTATTACTTCCTTTTCATCTATGTCAAAAGTTTCCACTGTCCATTTTTTTTGCCTATTTGTTCTCCTAAATTTAAATTATACACTGGGATTACGTTTTCCAAAACCCATTCCAATTTAAATATTTCTAGTTTTAAACCTTAAAGCCCCTCCACTGCAGTTTTCCAGTGCCCCCCCCCAGACCTGGATAAGTGAACCCCCTCCCTGGCGTACATGTCATTTTTTTCATGAAGAGGTCCCCCTTGAATGAATGATTTAATTTTTTTACAGCATTTGTCCAGCCGAATTACACCAACCCTGGGGAGCTATTCATTTCCAATCCCCCCCCTTGGCAAAATACGAAAATAAGACAGGGTTCCCCCCTTTTCCAATTTTTTCTATTGCTGACCAAACCTGCAGTCAGGTCCCACCCTACGTCTGCCCAACATCGTTTTCCCCAACAGACAGAAAATATGATTGTTTTTCCTTACCTCTCATGCGTCCAGACGGCTAACAATATCCTCCATCCCAGCCCCAGGAAAGCAAACCCTGTCTCCTACTCCTATCATTCAAACCCTCTGCTTCCTATTGGGGCCAATGATCCAAAAAATTTTCCCCCAACCGTGAGGCCACTTTCTTTTAAAAAGCCGATGTGGAATTATCAAAAACCTTACTAAAATCCAAAAAAAAAAATATCGAATTCTTTATCATGATCAACTGGCCCCCAAAAACCTTACTGAAAAAAAATTTAAAAAATTAGTTAGGGGGGGAAGGCCCGGTGAATCCATTAGTATCATTAATTAAATTATGCCTATCGAGATGGCTTTATGTTATCAGCTATAATACTTTAGTAATTTTACAATTTTTGTTAGATTAGGGGGTAATTTGATAAAAACGATTTCCCCTGCCGAACTCATTTATCAAAAAAAAAGTTATTTCCTTAAATTTTAAAGTTGATTTTTAGTGCTTCGTTACAATAAAATATTATTTGATCAAAATACCCTGCTTGTATGTCATACTTTACATTTTCGAAGATACATGGGCGGGGATAGAACCCGCGATCAGAGTCATAAAACTCCAGACCGACTGTCTGATCGCGGGTTCTATCCTCGTCTGGTATGGTTTGTTTGCAATCGCATTACGATTTCGTGAGTCTTAACATGTTCCTTATGAATTAATGACTGACGAAATCTTAATGACAAGATTGCAAACAAACCACGGTAAGGGTGGGGATAGAACTCGTGGTTAGTGAGTCGTAAAACTCCAGACCGGCGTGTTAGCCACCTGCCAGCTGGCTACAATAACATTCATCCAACTAGGTATATTTATACACCATAGGAAGGTTAGCATACCTGGAGAGAATTCCAGGGTCAACGCCCTCCGCGCCCGGTCTGTGACCAGGCCTCATGTTGGACCAGAGCCTGATCAACCAGGCTGTACTGCTGGCCGCACGCAGTCCAACGTACGAGCCAAAAGCCTGGCTGGTCAGGTACCGACTTTAGGTGCCTGTCCAGTGCCTGCTTGAAGACAGCCAGGGCATAGGCATAGGCACCACTGCCAGAAATTCGTCTGTAAAACTTACATTTGTGGTCACAGTGGTGCCTATGCTAACCTTCCTATGGTGTGTAAATATACCTAGTTGGATGAAGCTGGCCCAGGAGCTAACACGCCAGTCTGGAGCTTGACGACTCACTAACCACCATTCTATCCCCACCCTTACCGTGGTTTATGTATTAATGCTGGTAGAATTACGAGTCACAATATATTAAGTAAAAGGACACAAGTGCAACTAAGTTACTAAAGTTTCAAGTCCCATTACGACAATATTGTAAATTACCTTTAACCTTCAAAAACTTCTCATATTAAAGCTTAACTGAATATCATTATAGGAAACTACTTCTAAATCTTTGAAGGATTCTTAAATTATTTCGTAAATAATTAGTGCTACAATAAAATATTGATCAAATCGCTTGGTAATAGCATCGAACTACTATGGGCGTGACCGTAATCATAAAACTCAGACCGACTTCGATGGGATAAAATCACTGAAGTGTATAAGATCGTACTTGCCTCTACCGAGTCAACGAATGAAGTGAGCAAAATATATTATTATTTTTTTTGTAGCGAGAGTTCACAAGTGCGAAGACACTTGTGAACACCCTCCCAAGATATTTGTTTTATATTTTATTAAAACCGTATACAAAACACTTTCACGGATACAAACTTAGAGTACCGAGAAAATTCAATATCTCTTGGTACATGGATAGGGCCTTCTGTTTGAATGATAGGAGTAGGAGACAGAGGGTTTGCTTTCCTGGGGCTGGGATGGAGGATATTGTTAGCCGTCTGGACGACATCATGAGAGGTAATGGGAGCAATCCTATATCTGTCTCATGCTGGAGGCAACGATGTTGGCAGAATAGGAGTGAGGACCTGACTAGCAGGTTTAGGTCAGCAATAGACATAATTAGGAAGAAGGGTGGGAACCCTGTCATATGTGGTATTTTGCCAAGGAGAGGAGTTGGAAATGAATGGCTGTCCAGGGCGATTGGTGTCAATTGTTGGCTGGACAAATAGTGTAAGGAAAATTCAGTAACATTCATTGACAACTGGGACCTCTTCTATGGCAGAAATGACATGTATGCCAGGGATGGGGTTCACTTATCCAGGTCTGGGGTGGGGGCACTGGCAACTGCAGTGGAGGGAGCTGTTTGGGCTTTAAACTAGAAATAGTTAGTGGTATGGGTTTTGTGGGGAAAACAGTGAAGTCTCAGTGTAGTAATATTATACGTTCTAGGAGAACTAGTAATAGGCAGAATAAGGTGGATACTGGAAAGCCAGTGGCACTAGATGACAAGGACAGTAATAGGTATAGTGGAAAAACAGAAATGAGCAGGAAGGGTAAAGAGAAAGGAGGGTCTTTAAATGTATATTACACCAATAGTCGTAGTGCTAGGAATAAGATGGACGAGTTGAGATTAGATGCAAGTACGGGTAATATTGATGTTTTTGCAATAACTGAGACATGGTTTAATATGAAAAATCGGGACTTGAATGCCGAATGTCACATTCAGGGTTTTAAATTGTTCCAAGTAGACAGAAGTATCGGGAAGGGGGGGGGTGGCACTCTATGTCCGTGATCATTTAAATTGTTGCATAAAAACGGGTATAAAGTCTGAAATAACACATAGAGAGTCTGTCTGGATAGAATTTTCAAAGGGGTGTGAAAATTTGATTTTAGGCGTGATTTACCGTCCTCCAAACTTAGATAGGGAACAAGGGAGACTACTTTGGGAGGAAATTGTTAAGGCCACAAGGCACGATAACGTAGTAATTTAGGGACTTTAACTTTAGTCAGATTGATTGGAATTTCTTGACAGGGAATTTAGAATCTAACGACTTTTTAGAAGTAGTTCAGGATTGCTTTTCGAAGCAGTTTGTGACAGAACCTACAAGGGGAAATAACCTACTTGACTTGGTTCTGGCAAACAAGGAAACCCTTGTTAATAATTTTGAAATTACAGAGGAACTCGGCTCAAGCGACCACAAGTCAATTACCTTTAGCATTGAATGGATGTATGATGGTAGGGATAATTCAGTAACGGTCCCAGATTTTCGCTTAGCAGATTATAATGGACTTAGAGAACACTTATCAACTGTGGACTGGGGTAACGAAGAGAGGTATCAATATAACAGTTTTCTTAACACTATACAGGCTGTCCAAAGAACATTTATCCCATATAAAGAAATTAGATCAAGTGGAAATGACCCAAAATGGATGAATAATAGGCTCAAGTATCTTTTAGGGCAGAAGAAAGGAATTTATAGGCGCATAAAAGAGGTGAGGGTCATCTTATAAATCAGTATACTGACATTAAGAGGGACGTTAAAAAGGGGATAAGAAAAGCTAAACGGGACTATGAAATTAAAGTTGCTAGGGATTCAAAAACTAACCCAAAAAAAAATTTCCAGGTTTATAGAACAAAAGTTAGGGATAAGATAGGTCCCCTTAAAAATAACTCTGGGCATCTTACTGACAAGGAGAATGATATGTACTCTATTTTTAATAATTATTTTCTCTCGGTTTTCACACAGGAAGACACTAATAATATCCCAGTAATTATGTCGTGTCAGTATCATATATACACTTGTTTAGTGTATCTTTATAAAGCTGGTCCCTTTGCGTGTGACGTCACGGTACCCGCTGACGTCAGAGGCTCAGCGCATGTGCACAGGCTATCATAGGCAGACTGCCTCACTAACGTTAGACCTACAAGCGAGACAGACGGTGTGCTAGACTCTCCTCTACTTACTGTAAATATACCGTAACCATCCAACAAGGAGTATCTTTGACCTCCTATACATCTCTCTCAGGACCCCTACGACAAGTGGTGACAGCGTGTGCCGTAATTTTAACATTACGATGTTATAGAGAGATAGACTTCAAGCAAGAAAACAGCCTCCAGACCGACACGTTACCAGCTCCTACATCAAAGAAGTCTACATATCTACAGTATCTCCTGGTCAGCTAAGTGCCTTACTTGTTAATTTTGCTAAAACCTACGAGGGGTTGACCCGGTTTTGCAAATTCTGTACGAGTAAGCCAGTGAGGGAGAGTCCCATTCAAGCCAGTAAAGCCACCACCAGTTACGTCAGCCAGAGCTTAAGCCAGCTTCTACCTTGCTGTGCTAATTTGTCACAAGATTCCAAGCCAGTCAATCTGTGTGAAAATATTCTACTAAGCCAGCAAGCCACTCTGCTGTCTGAGAAGTAAGCCACAGGCGCACGCGGGAAGCAGTGTGGGCTAACCCTACCAGCCACCACCCCCCCACCACCCACGCTAAGGCAGACGCCTTGACCACGTGCACCCACCCACACAAAGCATTAAGTGTGGATTATTTCACCCTTAACTGGGTCCTGCAAGCAGTTTATTGGCTACGAACCAGGTCGAGCGTCCTGAGTGTGTTTCTTCTGAACTGTTGTGCCAACTGTACTAAAACCTCGGTTCGTAGTTCAACGTTTATGCACATTACTCCTAGATATCTGCGCGAGTGGATCACCAGCCTCCACCAGCCTCCACCATCCTCCACCACCACGCTTCAGTCAGGTTTTACACCCTAGAGACATTTATTGTGTTGTTGTTTTATTTTTCAGATAATCTATAGACAATTTCGTGTGTTGAGACAATTTCTGCGAGTTACATAAATTTTGAGTTATCCTAGGAAGTGTTCTGTGCCTTTGATGAGTATCTTCAGCTAATGTAAGTGTTAAAACCATTTTATTATCATTAATTTCCATTTGTTTTCATGTGTTGTTTGAACAATTTCACTCTTCAGTTTGTCTAAAGTCAGTGTTTTTAGTAAATTGTTCAGTAACTGTTGCATTGAGTTACCTTGCTTTGCTTGCAATTAAGAGTAAGAGTGTTCAAACTATTTTATTTCTAATATCTTTGTGTTGTGTGAAAATAATTTACCCCAGTGTGAATTTTTTCAATCAGTCATTCCTGAAATTGATTTTGTGTAAAGTAAATTGGCCAGTATTCACCTTGTTTTATCAATTTTGTTGTGTTTAATTGCTCTAGTAACTTGTCATTTCCTAAGAGTAATAAGTAATTATTCCAGTGAACTTCTAGTGATACAAGCAGTAAAGTTACTTTAATTTTTGCCAGTGAACAATTCTATCGATTTGTTTTATCAGATTGTTGTTAGTGTCATAGCCATTATTGAATTCTTTTAATTAATTGTGCATTTAATTCTTTTATTGTGTTGCAATTTTGTTGATATTTAAAGAAAAGAAAACTCATTTTGCTGTTCAAGTTAAAGCTAGATTGTTTTATCTTAGTGTGTTGAATTTTCTTGCCAAGTCAATTTCCAGTGAGTTATCTTTTCTTTAGTGTTATTGTGCTATTATCCGTGTTACTCATGCAGAATAGTTAATAATTACTATCAGTTAAGCTATATTGTGCCATATACTTGTGTAAATTTTTGCTGTCAATTCGATTCTCGTTTATTTGCTAAGTCATGTCTCAAGTAAATTCAAGTGATAACTGTGTGTTTTCTGCCAGTCAAGGCATTGAAGTTCTAGTAACCATGTGCGATAATACTGTGTGTATTGCCATTCAGCGCCATAATGATAATGAGTCAGTAAACAGCCCCAATAGTCTCTTAATGACTGAAAGACAGTCTCTAGTCTTTGAACAATGTGTTTGTTCTTCCAGCTTGTATCAGAGAATTGCCAGAGTGATGCGGAATGTGAAGTTCAGATTAGTTCTTGTAGAAAGTATGTGTTTTACTTGTTAACGTAGCCGAGCGGTCAAGGAACTAGTATTACTGTCACTCCTGTCTGGAATTCAGCCCTACAATATTTTGCATGCAGGATAGCGTTCAGATGCCTAGGGTGCCGGAGGTACCCCGGACCGCCTTGAGTACTGAGTCTATCCTTGCAATGTTGCTAGTTCAAGTAGTTTCCTCTCCAGGGACGCTTTGTTGAAGAAAGACTATTTGAATGAGTTATAGCATCTCTCGCTGATGCAAAGCAATTGCAGAAAGCCGTTTCTGTTGCTAGTGTATTCACTAGAGTGCCAGTTGTTGTCCTCGTGTTCCAGATAGTGTTCCTTCCAGTTGACAGTAAGCCTTTGCAGAGTAAAGTGTCGTGTGTCGAGTAATTTTACCTGCAGTAAGAGATAGTGAGAGCCGTTCTCCTTTGCTCATACTTTGTGTCATTGAGCTAACTATTTCAACCGGGGAGGATCCATCCACTCCACCGAGTCTGTTCATTCCTCCAGTAGGAAAGTGATTATAAGTTGATCAATACCAAGTTGTTCATTCCTTCAGTAGGAAAGTGATCATAAGTTGTGAGCTAAAGATAGAAAATCAGAAAATCTAGTTTAGAACCGAATTATTGACTGTGTGTTTTGTTATTAGATTTCCAGTATCTAGCAAGATTGTTGTGTGTTCAAGTTCTCTGAGTTCTGAGTTTTAACAGTATAACCCGTGTTAGCCGAGTTTATCTTTCCTGTTAAAACTTCTTCCCTGTAAATATTTATTCTTCCTCAGAAGCCGAAGAGTACATGATTATACATCGATTGATCGATCAAATTTGCAAATTGTAATTTATGTAATCCATTATATCTAGATCCATTAAATTTCTCTTAAGTACCATTAACTAAAGAAGTGCGAGAGTAAGATTAATCTTGATCAGTTCAAAGTTATAATGTGTTTGCTATTGTATAGATTCACCCAGTACCACCTGTCTGTTCAGCCTATAGAGTTGTATAGTATGCCGAGACGTCATACGATAACATGGCCGAGCTGTCGTGTCAGTATCATATATACACTTGTTTAGTGTATCTTTATAAAGCTGGTCCTTTGCGTGACGTCACGGTACCCGCTGACGTCAGAGGCTCAGCGCATGTGCACAGGCTATCATAGGCAGACTGCCTCACTAACGTTAGACCTACAAGCGAGACAGACGGTGTGCTAGACTCTCCTCTACTTACTGTAAATATACCGTAACCATCCAACAAGGAGTATCTTTGACCTCCTATACATCTCTCTCAGGACCCCTACGACAATTAATTTGTGTAGAGTCCCTGAAGAAGATAAATTATGTAATATCACAGTCACTAGCGAAATGGTTATGAAACAACTAGACCGTCTGAAACAAAATAAATCGCCGGGTCCTGATGAGCTTTTTGCAAGGGTTCTTAAGGAATGCAAAATGGAACTCTGTGAACCAATATCTAACATTTTAAATTTATCTCTTCAAATAGGTGTAGTGTCTGATATGTGGAAGATGGCTAATGTAATTCCTATTTTTAAAGCAGGGGACAAGTCACTACCAATATTATTACATTCTGTCGGACACCGCAACAAAATGGACATTTCTTGCAGACGCTATTTGGACACCCTTCTTCGGGCTCACAGCCTTCACAACAGACACAACTTCCTTCAAGATTGCCTGGCCGAAAAGGTGATCCCTAAGTCTACTTCTGAGCAACTCTCCAACTCCAAGCACCCTTTCTCTCCAGCCACTCAAGCCTACTTAACTGAGTGTGTTGAAGAACTTTCTAACATCGCTAAGGAAACCTTTGAAACTGCACGAAATATGAGGGCCAACCTTCAGATTGACCACCACACTGCTGAGCATATTCTCAGTAAAGTCAACACAGCCAACCTCCAACACAAGATTAAACTCAATCGCAAACTTCAGTACCTCTGCAATAATAGTCGATGGAAGGAAATGGGAAGAGAATCCTTGATAAATAACTTATCATCACGCACCTTAACCGATTACGAGAAACAAGCGCTCAGTCTGGGTCTCAAATTTACCACTAACATACGAAAACCAAACTATCAACTGAATTTAGTCTCCAGAAACCACAGACACAGTGACAGCAACTTCCAGAAGGGTTATATACAGGGCATTCTCACCGCAGCTTTATGTGAACCTTCTTCTACTAATCTTCCCAGGCGTTATATCAATGCTCTGAAGGGCCTTGCTAATGACCCAAATATTATCGTCACCACCGCTGACAAAGGAGGTGGAGTCGTCATACTCAACACCAGTGAATACAACACCAAAATGATGGACCTCTTGAATGACCAATCCACATACGAACCCATCAACACACAACAGTGGGAAACACTCACTAAAGATTTTTATAAAACCAGACAAATACTAAAACGCACCAGTGAAGGAAAGAAACTTCTGTACTTGATACCCAGCAACCCTAAACCAGCACACATGTATGGCTTTTCCCAAGACCCATAAGCATAATATGCCTCTCAGACCTATCACATCAGGTATAGGCAGTGCACCACAAAAAGCCGGAGTTCTTGCCAAACATCTTTCCTGCCTTCTGGGGACCATCAGCCCGCTCATCTTAAACATTCAGGCGACCTTCTCAACCGCATCCGAAATCTCTCCATCCGAAACAAGAAACAGCAGTTTGGACGTGACTTCCCCCTTCACTAAAGTACCTACCACACAAGCCATCGATGTTCTACGACGTAAAGTCAATCAGACCTTAACCTTCCTCTACCTCCCGGAGATTTTGTTGACCTTATTGAACTCTGTGTTAATTTCAACTGTTTTTCTTTCAATAACAGGCTCTACAAACAAAATACATGGAATGGTCCACTCAGTTGGTAAATTAGAGACATATGCAACACTTGGGTATCTTTATTGAGAAACGTTTCGCCACACAGTGGCTTTATCAGTCCATACAAAGGAGAATCGTGAAGAACAGGATGAGTGTGAGGTTGTCAGGCCTCAATCTTAAGACGATGTTGTCAGTCCATCAATTTTTGATAGAATAACAGCATATGAGCAGGGAGCTTATATACTGTAGACAGGAGAGGTGCAGCAGTTGTGGAGGTGTCACATTTGTTAATGTGAAGTGGTCGTGCCCAAGGAATAGGCAAGCGAAGAAATCCCTGTAGTAAATACCAAGATGTTGCAGTGTCAGATACTGCAACATCTTGGTAATTAAAGAAATCCACTGTAGACGCAAGTGCTTGAATCAACTTATCGCTGTTTCTAACAAAATTAAACAAAACAAAGGCAGCTTCACCATCTCTGAAGTCTTAGCAAGAATCCTCCTGAAAACAGTAAAACCTACCATCACATAGTCTCTCCTAGCATCTAACATAAGCACATCGTAGATGTGGAACACTCCTACAGGCCTCTCTATTCCAACCTCCAGAAGAAATATTTGTCTAACCTATTGTTATACTACCCAAGTATTTGTTTTATCACCTTTTACTCATGTGCAATTTGATTGTTCTACCTTATTGTATTATTACTACTACTACTACTACTTATATCACTACTACTTCTACCACCACTAGTATTACACCTCACTTTGAGAGTAGTATATATATACGCTCTGTGTCCATGTATCGCTTGTAACGGCTTGAGAAAGCTCCTGGAGAGCGAAACGTTGCCACAATAAAATGTCACATTAGTTGCATTTGTGTCCTTTTACTTAACAGGATCAATTATCCCACCAGCTTAAGCCAATGTCTTAACCTAGTCAGATCAGTCACATTCACTAACCCTC
This sequence comes from Cherax destructor, assembly GCA_009830355.1. Taxonomy (NCBI): domain Eukaryota; kingdom Metazoa; phylum Arthropoda; class Malacostraca; order Decapoda; family Parastacidae; genus Cherax; species Cherax destructor. The sequence goes on along the minus strand of WNWK01021895.1, from coordinate 7,877 downwards.
CTAGGCAGACTGTTCCACTCATCAACTACCCTATTTCCAAACCAATACTTTCCTATATCCTTTCTAAATCTAAACTTATCTAACTTGAATCCATTATTGCGGGTTCTCTCTTGAGAGATATCCTCAAGACCTTATTTATATCCCCTTTGTTAATACCCCTTACTAAAGTCTAAATAAACAATATCGAATTCTTTATCGTGATCAACAGCCTCAAAAGCTTTAGTGAAGAAGGTTAATAAATTAGATAGGCAGGAACGGCCTCTCGTGAATCCATGCTGAGTATCATTAATCAAATTATGGTTATCTAGATGGCTTCTAATAATATCATCTATAATTGACTCTAGTAATTTGCCTACAATTGAGGTCAGGCTTATTGGGCGGTAATTTGACGGTAGTGACTTGTCCCCTGCTTTAAAAATAGAATTACATTAGCCATCTTCCACATATCAGATACTACACCTGTTTGAAGAGATAAATTAAAATGTTAGACATTGGTTCACAGAGTTCCATTTTGCATTCCTTAAGAACCCTTGCAAAAAGCTCATCAGGACATCATTAGTGATGTATAGAGCTGTAAAATAACTTTGGACTTCTGTTGCTTATACTTCTTGAAATAAATCCTAGTAATCTGTTAGCCTTATTGCGAACACTTAGGCACTGTTATCTTGGCTTTAGATTTTTCCTTACAATGACTCCCAAGTCTTTTTCACATTCTGTATGATCAACCTCTACTTCACCTAGTTTATAAATTCGAGGGATATTTTCATTACCAAGGACTAGTACCTTACACTTGTCCACATTGAACTTCATCTGCCACTTTTCAGACCAAGACATTAATTTGTCCAAATCCTCCTGGAGTTCACTGGTATCCTCCTCAGAATGAATCATACGGCCTATTTTTGTATCATCAGCAAATTTACTCATGTCACTTGCAATTCCTTCATCAAGGTCATTTATGTAAATTATGAACAACAATGGGCCTAAAACTGATCCTTGTGGAACGCCACTAGTGACTAATCCCCATTCAGATTTGACCCCATTAATGGAAACCCTCTGCTTTCTAATGGTAAGCCATGCCTCTATCCATGCTAGAATGTAAATAAATGGTTCAGAGAACCGACGAGTTGGTAAATTAGACACATATGAAACACTTGGGTATCTATATTGAGGAAACGTTTCGCCACACAGTGGCTTCATCAGTCCACACAAAGGAGAATCGTGAAAAACAGGAGGAGTTTGAGGTGGTCAGTCCCTCAATCTTGAGTCGATGTTGTCAGTCCATCAATCTTGAATAGTATACAGCATATGTGCGTAGAGGAAGCTTATATACTGTAGACAGGAGAGGTGCAGCAGTTGTAGGAGGTGTCACATCCATGCTAGAACTTTACCTCCTATACCATGAGCTGCCACCTTTCTTAAGAGTCTCTTGTGAGGTACTCTATCGAAGGCCTTACTGAAATCCAAGTAAACTATATCATATTCTTTATCACTGTCTACTGCCTCAAATGTTTTATTGAAAAACGTCAGTAAATTTGTCAGGCAGGAACGACCTCTCGTGAACCCATGCTGAGATTCATTAATCAAATTATGTTCTTCAAGGTGACTTCTAATAATATCAGCTATATGACTCTAATAATTTGCCTACTATAGATGTGAGGCTTACTGGACGGTAATTTGATGGAATTGACTTATCCCTGATTTGAATATAGGAACTACATTAGCTATCTTCCACATCTCTGAACAACACAGTTAGGATGGACGTATTAAACACATTCGTCAATGGCTTACTAAGTTCCACCTTGCATTCTTTAAGTACTCTGGAAAACAACTCGTCGGGTCCCGGGACTTATTTTGCTTCATTTTATCTATCTGTTTGATAACCATGTCCCCGTGACAGTAATATTAGTTAACTTGAATTCTTCAGGAAGTGAATAATTGTTAATTTCTGGAATCTCATTTATGTCTTCTTGTGTAAAGACTGACAAAAATAGTCATTAAATAGAGAACACATTTCCAGTTCGTTATCCGTCAGCTGTCCATTCCCAATTTTCAGAGGTCCACCTTTTCCCTCACCTTCGTCCTATACACTTGAAAGAACCCTTTGGATTAGTCTTTGATTCATTAGCAACCTTAATCTCATAGTCACGTTTAGCCTTTCTAATCCCTTTTACTTCTCTTTCAACTGAACATATTGGTCAATAAGGTTAACATCTCCTCTTTTGATGCGCCTATAAATTCCGCTTTTCTCCTAATAGATGTTTTAGCCTCCTGTTAAACCATTTGGGATCGTTATTATTTGACCTAAATTCTCTCTGGGTAATAAATATACTCTGTGCACGTTATACATTATTAAGAAAAAATCATAAACGCAGATCCCATCGTAATCGTTAGCTAGATTACCCCAGTCGAGATTAGACAGGTGTTCTCTAAGTCCAATATAGTCGGCAGAACGAAAATCAGTAACTTTACCGTATTATCCCTATTCTCGTACTCCCAGGTAATATTAAAGTAATGGATTTGTGATCACTTGCGCCAAGCTCTTCAGTGATCTCCAGATTATTTACAAGGGTTTCTTTATTTGACAAGACTAGGTCGAGCAAATTATTACCTCTGGTAGGCTCCGTCACACACTGCTTCAGAAAACAGTCCTGAACTACTTCCATAAAGTCACTGGACTCCAGATTACCAGTCAAAGAGGTCCAGTCAATTTGAATAAAGTTAAAATCCTCTACTATCACTACGTTATTATGTCTAGAAGCCATAACAATTTCGTCCCAAAGAAGTCTCCCTCTATCGTGATCCAAGCCTGGAGGTCGGTATATTACACCTAGAATCAGTGTTTCTTGACCTTCTAGAAACTCTACCCAAACAGATTATGTTAATGATCCATCTATTTTTATGCCTGTTTTTATGCAGCAATTTATATTTTCTCGTACATATAATGCAACTCCACCCCTTTTCCCATTATATTTATCTACATGGAACAACTTAAACCCCTGAATATGACACTCAGCAATCATGTCCCGACTCTTGGTATTATACCATGTTTCAGTTATTGCAATGACATCAAAGTTCCCAGCACATTCTACCAAACGTAATTCGTTAATTTTATTTCTGGCGCTTCGACAGTTAGTGTAAAATACATTGATATGTATCCTCTTGTGAACCATTTTCATATTCAGCTTTTGTTTTACACAATTTTTGTTACTATCATTACCCTGTGTTACTCGATTACTGTTATTGTTAAGATTTATGATATCAAAGCCTGAATCAATATTTTCACCCTCATTATTCACCATTCCTAAACCCATACCTCTAACTAATCCTAGTTTAAAGCCCTAACAACATCCTCAACTGAGCTAGAGAGAATTCTACACTGCCTGGATAAGTGAACCCCTATCCCATGCTACATGTCATTTAACTCCATTTAAAGTGGTCCATTGCTCAATGAATGGGACTGCATTATCCTTACAGTGTTTGTCCAGCCAGCAATTTATACCAATCGCTCTGGACAGCCATTCATTCCAACACCCTTCTTGGCAAATGCCACATATAACAGGGCGCCCCCTTCTTCCTAATTATGTCTATTGCTGTCCTGTACCTTCTAACTAAATCCTCATTTCTACGCTTGCCTACATCATTGCCTCCAGCACTGAGGCAGATAATAGGATTGATCCCATTACCGTTCATGATGTTGTCAAGCCGGCTAACAATATCCTCCATCCCAGCCCCAGGAAAGCAAACCCTCTGTCTCCTACTCCTATCCTTCAAGCAGAATGCCCTATCCATATACCTAACCTAGCTATCCCCAACAACAACAATGTTTTTACCTTCCTTGGTGTCGTTCGTCGTGACGTTCCCAGTAGTTGACTCACATTCATCGGGTAGCACGGAGAAGGCGTTCGATGTTTCCACAACAGATTCCACACCAGTCTCTTTCTTCTTCATCGTTACTACCTCTCCATTCGTTTTCTTGATCTTCAACTTCGTTCCATGAAGTCCGGTCACTGCCCAGGTTCCCTTCTTGACCTGAGGACTCACAACAGGAGGACTACTACGAATCTTCTTGTTTTTTTCTGTCAATCGCCGAATCTCAAGCTTCGCTACCCTCAATTCCTCCTTAAGCTGCTGGTAAAGTTGCTCAATGGACGGCATCTTGGTTCGCTTCACAGAGCAAAAGTGGTTCAGTCCACAGAGAACCCTAGACACGTCCTCACTGAGCTAAGTACAGATCACCTCTGAATAGTTTATAACCCTGTATGTTGCATTCAGAAGGCATTTATCTATCTTTCAATGTAAGCCAGGTCTCTGTTATAGCAATAATATCTATATTACCTGCACCTGCAAGTAATCTTAGCTCATCTTTCTTAAGAACATAAGAACATAAGAAAGGAGGAACACTGCAGCAGACCTGTTGGCCCATACTATTCAGGTCCTTCACAATCCATCCCACTAACAGAGCTACCCAAAAAATAAGCTTTGATAATTCTATTTACTCATGTGCAAGTCCCTCAAATTCAACCCCTCTCACTCATGAATTTATCCAACCTAAATTTGAAACTACCCAAGGTCCTAGCTTCAATAACCCTACTAGGCAGACTGTTCCACTCATCAACTACCCTATTTCCAAACCAATACTTTCCTATATCCTTTCTAAATCTAAACTTATCTAACTTTAATCCATTATTGTGGGTTCTCACTTGGAGAGATATCCTCAAGACCTTATTTATATCCCCTTTGTTAATACCCATTTTCCACTTGTATACCTCGATCATGTCTCCCCTCATTCTTCGTCTTACAAGTGAATGTAATTTAAGGGTCTTCACTCTATCTTCATACAGAAGATTTCTAATGCTATGTATTAAAATAGTCATTCAACGCTGAATGTTTTCTAACGAATTTATATCCATTCTGTAATATGGAGACCAGAACTGAGCTGCGTTATCTAGGTGAGGCCTTACTAACCCTTTCAGAGTCCAAGAATTTTCCAAAACCAAAATTCCTATCTTTTCTTATGAAATGGTAGAGAATGTTTTTCTGAAGGTAATAAAACAAAAAGTACGAAATTTGATTGAAAATTGACGAAATTATGCTCTCGCGAATTTTGATGTTCAGCAATATTTAGCATCGGCGATTTTCTGACTTTTGACTCCCATTTTAGGCCAATTACGTTATTCCAGTAGACCAAATTCTTAGCTATTTCACTAGTATTACTTCTATTCTATCGATTCAGCACAAAAAATCGCCCATTCAACTATTTCAACTACAAAATAAAGTGAATGTAAATTGGTAATTTAACCAATTTAACTCAAAGTTCAAAATATTCCAATTTCAAAATAGGGTGCAGAATAAACAATGCATTCCTGGCACTAAACCTAACATTTCTGTTCATTAGTTACGTTTCCAGTCTTTACAAATGAATTCCATTTTTATTTTTTATTCACATAATGAATTTTTATTCAAACCAAAAAATGGAAGATTTACTGTTATGCAATATTGTAATAATTGTACAAATAATATAACCACATTTGTGAACGTATATTAGACCCACCAGCTGGCGCGTATTAGACGTGTGAGGTCATTTGTTTACTCTTGAGCATTTACAAAAATTGAACATTTCTGCTATTTTGAGCTCAGTTTCAAGCCATTTCCATTACTAAAACTAATCAAAATCACCTTTATATCTGTAATATATTTTCCATTCTATCAAATGAGACCAAGAAATCGCAAATACAACTATAACAAGTATATGAAAAAACACTGCAAATTCGCTGTTTTAATCGAAAATTACTGTTTCAGTTTTTTTTTCTCTCATTATGCACTGTTTGCTGCAGGATTTGTTTTATGTGGTGCAAACTTACCACATAGATGTATTCTCTCATATCTAGGCCCAAATTTACCGCTCACAGCTTATCTGAGTGAGCTGAGCTCATGACGTAGTGTAGACAGCTTTGCTGTCTGCATAGACAGCCATGCTGTCTGTCTGCTGAGCATATGTAAGCTGTAAGCCTACATGGCTAGTTCTCATAGTTTCCGCCAGAAGGCAAGCCGGTGGGCATGCCAGCCTGCCCAACCCTGCCTCTCCCTCACTTGGTGCCCAGGCATCACTCAGACAACAAGGCCTAACTCCTCTCTCTCTCGCAAGGTGCATGGCCCTGCTGGGCCATGGCCACTAACTCAGCCTGTGTACTCACCCTTTATTACAAATAAAGTAAGAAGCCTCTGAAGACCTTATCATTGCAATCCCGCTACCAAGAACTACACGATAATCCTTCCAAACAGTAGAACTACGGTTTGGACCCTGAACTCAAAGCCGTAGAACTACAGAACGGACCCTGAAAGGGTAATGATGTATAAAGCTGTAATATAACCGCTGGACTTCTGTTGCTTACACTTCTTGATAAAATCTAAATAAACAATATCAAATTCTTTATCGTGATCAACAGCCTCAAAAGCTTTACTGAAGAAAGGTAATTAATTAGTTAGGCAGGAACGGCACCTCGTGAATCCATGCTGAGTATCATTAATCAAATTACTTTTATCCAGATGGCTTCTTATAATATCAGCTATAATGGACTCTAGTAATTTACCTACAATTGAGGTCAGGCTTATTGGGCGGTAATTTGACAGTAGTGACTTGTCCCCTGCTTTAAAAATATGAATTACATTAGCCATCTTCCACATATCAGACACTACACCTGTTTGATGAGATAAGTTAAAAATGTTAGTTAATGGTTCACAGAGTTCCATTTTGCATTCCTTAAGAACCCTTGCAAAAAGTTCATCAGGACCCGGCGATATATTTTGTTTCAGTCGGTCTACTTGTTTTATAACTATTTCGCTAGTGACTGTGATATTACATAATTTATCTTCTTCAGGTCCACTATAAAAATTAATTACTGGGATATTATTGGTGTCTTCCTGTGTGAAAACCGAGAGAAAATAATTATTAAAAATAGAGCACATATCATTCTCCTCGTCAGTAAGATGCCCATCTTATCTCTAAGTTTTGTTCTATAAACCTGGAAAAAACTTTTTGGGTTAGTTTTTGAATCACTAGCAACTTTAATTTCATAGTCCCGTTTAGCTTTTCTTATCCCCTTTTTAATGTCCCTCTTAATGTAAGTATACTGATTTATAAGATGACCCTTACCTCTTTAAAAGTGCCTATAAATTCCTTTCTTCTGCCCTAAAAGATATTTGAGCCTATTATTCATCCATTTTGGGTCATTTCTACTTGATCTAATTTCTTTTTACGGGATAAATGTTCTTTGGGCAGCCTGTATAGTGTTAAGAAGGTAATGGTGCTCAGTAACACCCCACGCTAGTTCCCAGGCAGCTTAGGACAGTGATCATGTGACCTCTGACCGCAGTGTACTGACCTCTGACTGCAGTGTACTGACCTCTGACCGCAGTGTTATATTACTGTATAAATTAGAGAATAACCACTTATACAACTATCCTTAAATTACCATTACAACATAACAATCAGCTGCCTTAAAAATACTATTATCACATTCCTTCTCAACTGTGATGTACCAACGCTGCACAGATAACTATATGTTAAAATATATCACAAAGATTCCGCTCATGCGCCCCACCTGCTACCTACTGCTATACCAACACATATCATCCTTTATTGGACACACATATTACAAATACAAACCAGAATTCTACATATATGAACTCTTAGTATCACTGGTTACAAACACAACGTGGTTACCACTTCAAATCATTTGGAGTGACCTCCTACCTAGCAGCACATACCCTACCCACAACAACAATAACAAAACAAAACCTAAATTGATCTCAGTACTTTTCAGCTCAATGTTACATAGAAAACACATACATTAATACACCAGTAATGTTACAGGGCA
>WNWK01021894.1:0-33432 GCA_009830355.1 Cherax destructor | reverse complement strand
CGCATTTATGTCCGTTCTTTATTATGGTGAGCAGAACTCCGCACAATAATCTAAATGAGGTTTTTACCAACGATATATAGTGTAAGTGCTGCGTGAGGGCTCCTGTTACTTATACTTCTTGATATGAAACCAAGAATTTTATTCACATTATTGTGAACACTTACGCACTATTGTCTTGACTTTAGATTACTGATTTCCGAAGCCGATATTGATCAGTGAATCCTATTTATGTATTTATGAATGCTTTTGTTTTTTCTCTTTTTGTTTGGTTTTCTCTCCCTTTCTCAGTTTTCCTTATTAATGAGTTTATTACCAACTGGCAATGCGTGTGTACAACAACACTTTCCTATTAATTCGCTTAAGTGTTAATTTATATATAACGCATTCAGATTTGTGCGCCATCGTGTCCCAAAACTGTGAGAGGGCTGGGGGGGGAAGAGTGTAACTACAAATTTTCCATTAACTACAGACTTTGTATTTTTTTCCTTTCTAATGTAACTCCTCTTTTTTGTTTGTATTAGCATTGTTTCACTATTTCAGTGACTTTTTTTTTAAATACTATCAAAGTAAACTACTTACTGGTTTGGATGATAATTTAATTGGCAATTCGTTGCCGGCCATTTGGATAATAAAAAAATCTTGTTGGCAGAGGGTGCAAATCCTTATTAACTAGTTGGTGTTTAAGTGTCACCTGACGACATCAGTGTTGCTTGATATATCACCTCTTGTTCAGATCTACGAATACACATGTGTGTGCCCAGCTCCTTGTATACCTTGTTGGGGTTTATATTTTGCGTCGGCCACTTTTATATTTCGCGTCAGACAGGTGCTGCCATTTTGTGCTTTAGGCCTAGCCTCAGGCTGCGAGATGCTGCCTGAGGCTTGGCCTAAAGCACAAAATGGCAACAGGTGCCACTTCTCCTCTCTCTCTCTCTCTCTCTCTCTCTCTCTCTCTCTCTCTCTCTCTCTCTCTCTCTCTCTCTCTCTCTCTCTCTCTCTCTCTCTCTCTCTCTCTCTCTCTCTCTCTCTCTTCTCTCTTCTGTCTCTCTCTCTCTCTCTCTCTCTCTCTCTCTCTCTCCCTGTCTCTCTCTCTCATACACAGGCTAGTGGCCTAATTGGCCCCCAAGACAATTAAACACACTACCTGTAATCAAGAACCAGTAACGTAACACATCGCTTATGAAGAGTATCATTCATCACTACCAGATATACAATCATTTCATTGTAATATTGGTGACAAGCGGTGGTTGCAGCAGCTGTGTTTGCCCGGGGAGGGGCAGCAAGACCCCTCACTACTTCATCGACTCGTACAAGCAGCATCTGTCTCTCAACGACTTATACTGATGTCGTGTCTACCACACACAGCATCCAGACATAGCCAGGATTCAGGCCCTAGTTCACTGAATTTCATCGGAAACCCTTATGGGTGTCACCTGGGATTCTACATCGTCCCACCTTTTTCTAAGTCACGTGTTCAGCGTCACCCATTTATTGATGCTGTTGTTTCAGCTCATCATGACTATTTTCAGCAAGTCTGAGGTCAGTTGTGTGGTGTTTTCAAATCCAGGGTAGTGAATCTACCTGAGCTGCAGGTGTGTGTATGTGTGAGGAGGGAAGGCAGTGGACCCTCGCCGCACCATACGCCAGCCAAGACACCACCACCGACACTCAGTGCCACTATCTCTGCTGACGAGTCTGTACCCTGATACGTCACAGCTCAGCCGCAGCGATGTCTACTGATGTGTTGCAGTATCTGTCCAGATGCAGGAAGGCGCGCAGTCATACCTCCGAGGCTCACTGTGTTGACACACAATGTTTCTAGCACAATCGCCTCAGGTGTTGGGCTAAAAGATAAAGAAGCAAATACAAAGTGGGAGTTGTCACAGTTGCTTTTTGCTGATGACACTGTGCTTTTGGGAGATTCTGAAGAGAAGTTGCAGAGGTTGGTGGATGAATTTGGTAGGGTGTGTAAAGAAGAAAATTGAAAGTGAATATAGGAAAGAGTAAGGTGATGAGGATAACAAAAAGAATAGGTGACAAAAGATTGGATATCAGATTGGAGGGAGAGAGTATGGAGGAGGTGAATGTATTCAGATATTTGGGAGTGGACATGTCGGCGGATGGGTCTATGAAGGATGAGGTGAATCATAGAATTGATGAGGGGAAAAGGGTGAGTGGAGCACTTCGGAGTCTGTGGAGACAAAGAACCTTGTCCATGGAAGTAAAGAGGGAATGTATGAGAGTATAGTTATACCAACGCTCTTATATGGGTGTGAAGCATGGGTGATGAATGTTGCAACGAGGAGAAGGCTGGAGGCAGTGGAGATGTCATGTCTGAGGTCAATGTGTGGTGTGAATATAATGCAGAGAATTCGGAGTTTGGAAATTAGGAGGAGGTGCGGGATTACCAAAACGATTGTCCAGAGAGCTGAGGAGGGGTTGTTGAGGTGGTTTGGACATGTAGAGAGAATGGAACGAGACAGAGTGACTTCGAGAGTGTATAAATCTGTAGTGGAGGGAAGGCGGGGTAGGGGTCGGCCTAGGAATGGTTGGTGGCAGGGGGTAAAGGAAGTTTTGTGTGCGAAGGGCTTGGACTTCCAGCAAGCATGTGTGAGCGTATTTGATAGGAGTGAATGGAGGCATATGGTTTTTAATACTTGACGTGCTGTTGGAGTGTGAGCAAAGTAACATTTATGAAGGGATTCAGGAAACCGGCAGGCCGGACTTGAGTCCTGGAGGTGGGAAGTACAGTGTCTGCACTCTGAAGGAGGGGTGTTAATGTTGCAGTTTTATAACAGTAGTGTAAAGCACCCCTCTGGCAAGACAGTGATGGAGTGAATGATGATGAAAGTTTTTCTTTTTCGAGCCACCCTGCCTTGGTGGGAATCGGCCGATGTGTTAATAAAAAAAAAAAAAAAATAATTAGGTGAGTACATTATAGAATAGTACACACTGACACAGATACGCAAGGATACAGACGCACACACCATAGGACCCAGGACTCACCCCCTCTGACTCCCCCGCTTGTTCCCCTCTACCACACTACCACCACGCTATCTTCCTCTCTCTCGCCCCCTTCCTCCAGTACCCCTTCCCTACTGCATGTCTCCTCCCTATCTCTCTCCTTTTTCCCTCCTACTGCCACCCCTTCCCTACTACATCTCTCCTCCCTATCTTCTTTCTCCCTCCTTCTGCCACTCTCACTCCACACACAAGATCACTCGGTGGGATAATGGGAGTCACAGGGAGAAGGATGTCAACAAGGGGCATGATGGACGAACCTGGGAGGTCACCGTGGGAGGCGGAGCTCAATAAAAAGGAGAACGAATGGGAGAGGAAGCTATTGGAGATCAGCGAGAAAATGGAAGAAAAGATAGCTGCAGTGAGTAGAAAATGGGAACTACAAGCCAAAAAAGCAGAAGCTAAGATACAGAGCTTATAAGAGAAGCTGCAGAGCCTGACACAGCTTAGAGACATAAATAACTGTTCAGACATGTCACTAGGAATTTGTGCATCAGGCAAAGAATGCCGGGAAAAAAGAAGACATCATGTATGCAAAGGTAGTATCAGACCCACTTGGGGCCAGGAACAAGACGAGTAGCACATTAACAACACATGAGAGGGATGTAGACAACACAGTAGACATGCTAAACCCAGAGACTCCAACAATGTACTGCAGTGGACAGGGACAAATGAGCAGAAAGGACACACAAAGGAGCATAGGGGCTACAGCCATGGTAGTGACGGAAGGAAAAGACAACATAATGGAAGATGCTAATGCATCTCTGATGAGACAAAGGGAGACACAGTGGGATGAAGAAAGTGAGAGGTCAATCTTTGTCTACAAACTCCAGGAAGTCGAAGGAGACACCCATGATAGAAGAAAACAGGAGGATAAAGAAAGGATTGGAGGTATCATGTTAGCAATAGGGAGAGACACGTCCCAGGTGTCAAATTTTCGGAGAATCGGGTGGTATACAAGGGGAAGAAATCGGCCTCTCAAAGTAATCTTCAAGGCAGAATCAGCCCGAACCATGATCCTGCAGGAGAAAGCACGGCTGAGGGAGAATCAGGCATACTAGAATGTATACCTCGATCGGGACAGAACACAGGAAGAAAGGATAGTCCGGAAGGAGAGGATAAGAAGGCGAAGAGAGGAGCGAGAGGAAACCAGGCCCAAATAGAAGGGCAAACACACCCTTCGGAAGCACTCACAGAGGGCCTCCAAGGCAATCGTACAATTTAACATCACATACCCACATCACTCCCCCTGTCCCCACCCCATCAACCAAAAACCCACGCTCCCAACTACCCCCCATCACAAACCCCACCCCACCAGCCCAAACCCCACCACCGCCCTTACCCCACCCATACAACTCTCCTCACCCATGCAGCAACCCCCTATGGGCACTCTGCCCCCAACCCCAAGATCCCCCAGGGCCACAGTCTTGGAAACGAGGTTGAAGGTTTGGTACACAAACGCGGATGGAATAACGAATAAATATGAGGAGTGGAATGAAAGATTTGATGAGAAGTCAACAGACATCATAGCAGTCACAGAAACGAAACTCACTGAGGCAATAACAGACGCAATCTTCCCACAGGGATATCAGATCCTGAGGAAAGATAGAAGGAGTAGAGGGGGAGGAGGGGTCGCACTGCTCGTAAAGAACCATTGGAAATTCGAGGAATTGGAAGGAATGGAGGAGTGTAGGGAAAGGGACTTTATAGTAGGTACCATCCAGTCTGGGGAGCACAAGATAGTCATTGCTGTGATGTATAACCCACCGCAGAACTGCAGGAGGCCAGGAGAGAAATATGAAGAGAATAACAGAACAATGGTGGACACACTGGCGGAGGTGGCAAGAAAAGCACATTCGAGCAGAGCAAAGCTACTGGTCATTGGCGACTTCAACCACAGGGAGATCGACTGGGAAAACCAGGAACCACATGGGGGCCCAGAAACATGGAGAGCCAAGATGATGGACGTGGTACTGGAAAACCTGATGCACCAACATGTCAGGGACACGACCAGAGAGAGAGGAGAGGACGAACCAGCAAGGCTGGACCTTGTATTCACCCTGAGCAGGTCAGACATTGAGGATATAACACACGAGAGCCCCCTGGGAGCCAGCGACAATATGGTGCTGAGCTTTGAGTACATAGTAGAGTTACAGGTGGAGAGGGAAAACGGTACCGAAAGAGACAAACCAAACTTTAAAAGAGGGGACTACACGGGTAAGATGAACTTCCTGCAGGAGGTTCAGTGGGACAGGGACATGGAAGGACAGTCAGTGAATGAAATGATGAAATATGCAGAGTCAAAGTGCAAGGAGGCAAAAGATTAAATGGGAAGTCCATAAAGAGCCCCTGGTTTAACCAAAGGTGCAGGGAGGCAAAGACTCAGTGTGCCAGAGAATGGAAAAAGTACAGAAGGCAAAGAACCCAAGAAAACAAAGATATTAGTCGTAGAGCTAGAAACGAGTATGCACAGGTACGGAGGGAGGCCCAGAAACAGTAAGAAAATGACATAGCATCGAAAGTAAAGTCTGAACCGAAACTGATGTACAGTCACATCAGAAGGAAGACAACAGTCAAGGACCAGGTGATAAGACTGAGGAAAGAAGATGGGGAACTCACAAGAAATGACCAAGAGGTATGTGAGGAGCTCAACTCGAGGTTTAAGGAGGTATTCATAGTGGAGGCAGGAAGGCATCTGGTTAGACAGGACAGAGCGGGACACCAACAAGGAATATATCAAGTGTTGGATGGCATACACACAACTGAGGAGGTGAAGCAGTTGCTCAGTGACCTTGACACCTCAAAGGCGATGGGTCCGGACAATATCTCCCCTTGGGTCCTTCGGGAGGGAGCAGAGATGCTGTGTGCCACTTACCCTTGAAACTGGGCAGCTACCTGAGGTATGGAAAAGGCCAATGTAGTCCCCATTTTTAAGAAAGGAGACAGAAAAGAGGCACTAAACTATAGACCAGTGTCACTTACGTGTATAGTGTGCAAAGTCATGGAGAAAATCATCAGGAAAAGAGTGGTGGAGCATTTGGAAAAGCACATGATAACGCCAGACAGCACTGATTCATGGAAGGCAAATCCTGTGTAATAAACCTCCTGGAGTTCTACGATAAAGTAACTAGGTAAGACACGAGAGAGAAAGGTGGGTTGATTGCATTTTCTTGGACTGCAGGAAGGGCTTTGACACAGATCCTCATATGAGATTAGTGAAGAAGCTGGAGGACCAGGCGTGTATAACAGGAAGGTCACTGGAATGGTGCGTGATGAGGTATCACAGTGGGCGCCTGTGACGAGCGGGGTCCCGCAGGGGTCAGTGCTAGGACCAGTGCTATTCTTGATATATGTAAATGACATGACGGACGGGATAGACTCAGAAGTGTCTCTGTTCGTAGATGATGTGAAATTAATGAGGAGAATCAAATCGGATGAGGACGAGGCAGGACTTCAAAGAGACCTGGAAAAGCTGGACACCTGGTCCAGCAACTTGCTTCTCGAATTTAATCCCACCAAATGCAAAGTCATGAAGATTGGGGAGGGACAAAGAAGACCGCTGACAGAGTACAGGCTAGGTGGACAAAGGGTACAAACCTCGTTAAAGGAGAAAGAACTTGGAAGCACATAAACCAGATAACTGTGGCAGCATATGGGCGACTGGCAACCCTAAGATTAACGTTCCGTTACCTTAACAAGGAATCGTTCAAGACACTGTACACCGTGTACGTCAGGCCCATACTAGATTATGCAGCACCAGTTTGGAACCCACACCTGGTCAAGCACGTCAAGAAATTAGAGAAAGTGCAAAAGTTTGCGACAAGGTTATTTCCAGAGCTCAGGGGACTGTCCTACGAAAAAAGGTTGAGGGAAATAGGCCTGACAACACTGGAGGACAGAAGGGTTAGAGGAGACATGATAACGACATACAAAATACTGCGGGGAATCGACAAGGTAGATAGTGACAGGATGTTCCAGAGAGGGAACACAGATACAAGGGGGCACAATTGGAAGTTGAAGACTCACATGAGTCAAAGGGATGTTATGAAGCATTTCTTCAGCCATAGAGTGGTCAGGAAGTGGAATAGTCTAGCAAATGATGTAGTGGAGTCAGGAACCATACATAGCTTTAAGACGAGGTATGATAAAGCTCATGGAGCAGGGAGAGCAGAGACCCAGTAGCGTACAGTGAAGAGGCGGGGCCAAGAGCTGAGTCTCGACCCCTAAAACCACAATTAGGTGAGTACAATTAGGTGAGTACACACACACACACACAGATAAGGTGGCCTGGTGGTTAAACCTCTCGCTTCACGCACGAAGGGCCCGGGTTCAATTCCCGGTGGGGCGGAAACATTTCGAAGTGTTTCCTTACACACACATACAACAGGCCTAGTGTCTAATCGACATGTGCCTAGGACAAAATGGTAACTAACAGACACACACACACAGTTCCTGCCTTCATTTTTAAAAATTGGAACTGCATTTGCTGTCTTCCATACCAGTTGCCTGTTTCGATAGATGTTGAAAATTGTTGTTAGTGGTACACATCTCTGCTCCTCTCTGAGACCCATGGAGAGAGTTGGCCCCATCGCCTTGAGGTATCTAGCCGCTAGTAGCCTTCACTTCCTCTTCAGTTGTCTGTATTGTGTCCAGCACCTGATGGTGTACCCTCCTCCGCCATCCGGAGGCCATTCTATCTCCTCTGTGAACACCTTTTAAATCTCATGTTGAGTTCCTCACACACTTCGTGGTCACTTGACTTCCTTCCTTCAGCTCTGATCACCTGGTCCTTGACTGTTGTTCTACTGATGTCGCTGTACAGCAGCTTTGAGTCAGATTTGGCATTCTGAATGACATAGCAGCGAAAGCCAAATCTGACCAAAAGCTGTTGTACAGCCACATCAGGAGGATAACAACAGTCAAGGACCAGGTGATCAGGCTGAGGAAGGAAGGAGGAGGTCACAAGTAATGACCGCGAAGTGTGAGGAGCTCAACATGAGATTCAAAGAAGTGTTTACAGAGGAGATAAAAGGACCTCCAGATAGGCGGAGAGGTAAGGTACACCATCAAGTGCTGGACACAATACAGACAACTGAAGAGGAAGTAAAGAGGCTACTAAGCGAGCTAGATACCTCAAAGGCGATGGGGCCGGATAACATCTCTCCATGGCTCCTGAGAGAGGGAGCAGAGGAGCTATGTGTACCACTAACAACAATTTTCAACACATCTATCGAAACAGGGCAACTACCTGAGGTATGGAAGACAGCAAATGTAGTTCCAATTTTTAAAAAAGGAGACAGGAACGTAGCACTAAACTACAGAACAGTGTCACTGACATGTATAGTATGCAAGGTCATGGAGAAGATAGTCAGGAGAAGAGTGGTGGAGCACCTAGAAAGGAATGAGCTTATCAACGACGGCCAACACGGTTTCAGGGACTGGAAATCCTGTGTCACAAACCTACCGGAGTTCTACGACAGGGTGACAGCAATAAGACAAGAGAGAGAGGGGTGGGTAGATTGCATATTCTTGGATTGTAATAAGGCGTTTGACACAGTTCCACACAAGAGATTAGTGCAGATGCTGGAGGACCAGGCAGGGGTAACAGGGAAGGCACTACAATGTATAAGGGAATACCTGTCAGGAAGACAGCAGCGAGTCATGGTACGTGCCGAGGTGTCAGAGTGGGCGCCGGTGACGAGCGGGGTTCCACAGGGGTCAGTCCTGGGACCAGTGCTGTTTCTGGTATTTGTGAACGACATGACGGAAGGAATAGACTCCAAAGTGTCCTTGTTTGCAGATGATGTGAAGCTGATGAGAAAAATTCAATCGGACGAGGACCAGGCAGAACTACAAAGGGATCTGGACAGGCTGCAAGCCTGGTCCAGCAATTGGCTCCTGGAGTTCAACCCCACCAAGTGCAAAGTCATGAAGATTGGGGAAGGGCAAAGAAGACTGCAGACGGAGTACAGTCTAGGGGCTCAGAGACTGCAAACCCCAATCAAGGAAAAAGATCTTGGGGTGAGTATAACACCAGGAACATCTCCTGAGGCGCACATCAACCAAATAACTGCTGCAGCATATGGGCGCCTAGCAAACCTATGAACAGCATTCCGACATATTAATAAAGAATCGTTCAGGACCCTGTATACTGTGTACGTTAGGCCCATACTGGAGTATGCAGCACCAGTTTGGAACCCACACCTAGCCAAGCACGTGAAGAAGCTCGAGAAAGGGCAAAGGTTTGCAACAAGACTAGTCCCGGAGCTAAAGGGTATGACCTACTAGGAGAGGTTACGGGAAATCGACCTGACGACACTGGAGGACGTGAAAGACAGGGGGAACATGATAACAACATATAAGATACTGAGAGGAATTGACAAAGTGGACAGAGACAGAATGTTCCAGAGATTGGACACAGCAACAAGGGGACACAGTTGGAAGTTGAAGACTCAGATGAATCACAGAGATGTTAGGAAGTATTTCTTCAGTCACAGAGTGGTCGGGAAGGGGAATAATTTAGGAAGCGATGTAGTGGAGGCAGGCTCAATACATAGCTTTAAGAAGAGGTATGACAAAGCTCATGGCGCAGGGAGAGTGACCCAGTAGCGGCCAGTGAAGAGGCGGGGCCAGGGGCTATGACTCGACCCCTGCAACCACATCTAGGTGAGTACAACTAGGTGAGTACACACACACACACACACATATACATGTGTATTATGAGTTCTAGGGGAACTAGTAATAGGCAGAAAAAGGTGGATACGGGAAAGCCAGTGGCACTTGGTGACAAGGACAGTAATAGGTATAGTGGAAAAACAGAAATGAGCAGGAAGGGTAAAGAGAAAGGAGGGTCTTTAAATGTATATTACACCAATAGTCGTAGTGCTAGGAATAATATGTTGAGATTAGTTGCTAGTGCGGGTAATATTTATGTTTTTGCAATAACCGAGAAGTGGTTTAATATGAAAAATCGGGACATGCCTGCTGAATGTCACATCCAGGGTTTTAAATTGTTCCAAGTAGACAGAAAAATCGGGTATAAAGTCTGAAATTATACATATAGAGTCTGTCTGGATATAATTTTCAGAGGGGTGTGAAAAATTGATTTTAGGCGTGATTTACCGTCCTCCAAACTTAGATAGGGAACAAGGGAGACTACTTTGGGAGGAAATTGTTAAGGCCACAAGGCACGATAACGTAGTAATTCTAGGGGACTTTAACTTTAGTCAAATTGATTGGAATTTCTTGACAGGGAATTTAGAATCTAACGTCTTTTTAGAAGTAGTTCAGGATTGTTTTTTGAAACAGTTTGTGACAGAACCTACAAGGAAAAATAACCTACTTGACTTGGTTCTGGCAAACAAGGAAACCCTTGTTATTAATTTAGAAATTACAGAGGAACTCGGCCCAAGCGACCACAAATCAATTACCTTTAACATTGAATGGATGTATGCTAGTAGGCATAACTCAGTAACGGTCCCAGATTTTCGCTTAGCAGATTACAATTGGATTAGAGAACACTTATCATCTGTGGACTGGGGTAACGAGGAGAGCTATCAATATGATAGTTTTCTGAACACTATACAAGCTGCCCAAAGAACATTTATCCCGTATAAAGAAATTAGATCAAGTAGAAATGACCCAAAATGGATGAATAATAGGCTCAAATATCTTTTAGGGCAGAAGAAATGAATTTATAGGCGCATAAAAAGAGGTGAGGGTCATCTTATAAATCAGTATACTGAGATTAAGAGGGACGTTAAAAAGGGTATAAGAAAAGCTAAACGGGACTATGAAATTAAAGTTGCTAGGGATTCAAAAACTTACCCAAAAAGTTTTTTCCAGGTTTATAGAACAAAAGTTAGAGATAAGATAGGTCCCTTTAAAAATAACTCTGGGCATCTTACTGACAAGGAGAATGATATTTGCTCTATTTTTAATAATTATTTTCTCTCGGTTTTCACACAGAAAGACACTAATAATATCCCAGTAATTAATTTTTATAGTGGCCCTGAAGATTATAAATAATGTAATATCACAGTAACTAGCGAAATGGTTATGAAACAAGTAGACCGACTGAAACAAAATAAATCGCCGGGTCCTGATGAACTTTTTGGAGCACCTAGAAAGGAATGACTTATCAACAACAACCAGCACGATTTCATGAATGGTAAATCCTGGGTCACAAACCTACTGGAGTTCTATGACAGGCTGACAACAATAAGACAAGGAAGAGAGAGAGAGAGAGTTGGGTAGATTGCGTTTTCATGGACTGTAAGAAGTCTTTTGACACAGTTCCAAACAAGAGATTAGTGCAAAAGCTTTAGGACCAGGCAATTATAACAAGGAAAACACTGCAATAAATCAGTGAATATCTGTTGGGAAGACATCAGAGAGTCATGGTTCGTGACGAGGTGTCAGAGTGGGCGCCTGTGACGAGCGGGGTTCCACAGGGTCAGTCGTAGGATCGGTGCTGTTTCTGGTATATGTGAACTACATGACGGAAGGAATAGACTCAGAAGGGTCACTGTTTGCAGGTGATGTGAAGGTAATGAGAAGAATTCAATCGTACGAGTACCTGACAGAACTACAAAGGGATCTAGACAGGCTGCAGGCCTGGTCTAGAAACTGGCTTCTGGAGTTCAATCCCTCCAATTGTAAAGTCATAAAGATTGGGGAACGGCAAAGAAGACTGCAGACGGAGTACACTCCAGAAGTCCAGAGACCACAAACCTCACTCAAGGAAAAGGATTTCTGGGTAAGTATAACACCGGGCACATCTTCTGAGGCTCAAATCAACCACATTACTGCTGCAGCATACGGGCGCCTACCAAACCTAAGAATAGCATTCCGACATCTCAATAAGGAATCGTTCAGAACCCTGTACACCGTGTATGTCAGGCCTATATTGGAGTATGCAGCACCAGTTTGGAATCCACACCTAGCAAAGCACGTAAGGAAATTAGTGAAACTGCAAAGGTTTGCAACAAGACTAGTCCTGGAGCTACGGGGCATGTCTTACGAGGAGAGATACAAGGGATATGATAAAGACATAAAATATTGAGAGGCATAGACAAGGTGGACAGAGCCAGGATCTACCAGATATGGGACACAGCAACAAGGTGTCACAGTTGTAAGTTGAAAACCCAGATGAATCACAGGGATTTTAGGAAGTATTTCTTCAGTCACAGAATTGTCAGGAAGTGGAATATTGTCTGGATAGTGACGTAGTGGAGGCAGGATCCATACATAGCTTCAAGAAGAGGTATGATAAAGCTCATGGAACCTGAAGAGTGACCTAATAGCGACCAGTGAAGAGGCGGGGCCAGGAGCTGTGACTCTATCCCTCCAACCACAAATAGGTGAATACACACACACACGGAGCCAGGAGCTGTAACTCTGTCCCTGCAATCACAAATAGGTGAGTACACACACAGACACACACACATACAAACACACACACACACACACACAGTGAGTATAACGCCAAACACGTTTCCGGAAACACACATCAACCAGATATCTGGGGCAGCATATGGGCGTCTGGCAAACCTAAGATTAGTGTTCCATTACCTTAACAAGGACTCGTTCAAGACACTGTACACCGTGTACGTCAGGCCCATACTAGAATATGCAGCACCAGTCTGGAACCCACACCTGGTCAAGCACGTAAAGGAACTAGAGAAAGTGCAAAGGTTTGCGACAAGGTTAGTTCCACAACTCAGGGGTCTGTCCTATAAAGAAAGGCTGAGGGAAATAGGACTAACAACACTGGAGGAAAGAAGGGTCAGAGGAGACATGATAACGACATACAAAATACTGCGGGGAATCGACAAGGTAGACAGTGACAGGATGTTCCAGAGAGGGAACACAGAAGCAAGGGGACACAACTGGAAGCTGAAGACTCAGATGAGTCAAAGGGATGTTAGGAAGCATTTCTTCAGCCACAGAGTAGTCAGGAAGTGGAATAGTCTAGAGAAAGATATAGTGGAGGCAGGAACCATACATAGTTTAAGACAAGGTATGATAAAGCTCATGGAGCAGGGAGAGCAGAGACCCAGTAGCAGACAGCGAAGAGGCGGGGCCAGGAGCTGAGTCTCGACCCCTGCAACCACAATTAGGTGAGTGCAATTAGATGAGTACACACACACACACACACACACACATGGTCCCCGATGGCATGGTGGCTAGCGCTCTTGCTTCACGCACGGAGGGCGTGAAGCTACTGGTCATTGTGTGTTTCGTTACACACACACACACACACACATATACAACAGGCCTAGTGTCTAATTGACATGTGCCTAGGACAAAATGGTAACTAACACACACACACACCACACACATACACACTACAAACAAAAAAAAAACAGACCAAGTTCCTCTCAACAAGTACTTTGACAACTAGACTTTTCCCTCTGCATCCTTGCTGGAGAGAGAGAGAGAGAGAGAGAGAGAGAGAGAGAGAGAGAGAGAGAGAGAGAAGAGAAAGAAAAAGAAAGAGAAGAAAGTAAAGATGAAATAGGCACCTAGGCAGTGCCTCGCTGTCACAGGAGGGAGCATACCACTAACAACTGCCTGCGAGATACCAGGTGCAATTTATGTCACAAGAAAGGACATCAGGAGGACCAGTGTCGGAAGAAAAAGGAACTTGATAGACAGGACCACCTGTTTAGAGATCTGTTCTCGGAACATACCAGCTGGATCTCTGAATTGGTGAACACACTCACACGTCACCCACTCAGCTATTCCTATCTCAGCCCAGCAGGTGGTATTGTGCCTTATACAAGACCACAGACCTACATCCCAGCAGCTGCCTCGGTTCCCTTCCTCTCTCAAGGGCAGGCACCTTACACGCCTTACACACCCACCACGTCAAGCTGAACACATCATGAGGAGTCAGTCTATCAGCATCCTGTCGGCCAACATTTGAGGTTTCATTACCAATGTTGGAGAGCTCACACACAGTGTTGTGAACACTCGACGTCCCGACATGATTGCTGTTGTTGGAACATTTTTGGACGACAAGACTACACCTCATGGATGAGAAGAGACAGGCAAGGGCAAGGAGGTGTTGCTGTGTGCTTCTTTAAAAGTGTACATGCCCAGCACATTGATGTTGCAATCCTACTCATCTTGAAATGATGTTCTTCAAGCTATGCATAAACACTAGTACCTCTGTACTAGTATGTGCAATGTACAGACCTCAGTGTCAACATCCAGGCCCCATCAACTTTCTAATGGAAAATGTGGACTCCCTTCCGCTCCAACACAACTGTCAACATATCATAATTGTTGGTGACCTAAACCAACATTTTATACAGAGGGACTTTGATGACATTCTTGCAGTGTTTGACATGAGAAACTTTGTTGATTTCCCTACTCACATCTCTGACTCCTCCCTTGACCCAGTAGTGAGTGATCTGGCAGAAGGTATAGTCACTTGTCAACCCCTCGGCTATGTTGGATCGTATGACCACAAGGCTGTTTTTACGACACATAAGATCCCAATAGAACGAGGTGAAGAGTCCACACGCTCAACCTGGCTATGGAAAAGAGGTAATTGGCCAGCCCTTTGCTCTGAGCTCGCCACCACCGATTGGAATGCTCTTCTCCAAGGGGATGTTGACAACCAAGTGAATGCCTTCACTGGACACATTCTTAATCTACAACAAGAATACATCCCTCGCCGGCAGTATTTGACGAAGCCTACAGATCAGCCTTGTTTTGGCTTTCGTTGTAGAGAGGCTGCTACTGCTAAGTACAAGGCATGGCGAAGGTAAAAGAGACATCCTACTACCTATAACAGGAACTTGCACAGGCAAGCCTATAGGCATATGGGTGAAGTTCAAAAGTGGGCCATCGCTAAATGGGAGGTGGACACAAAAAGAAAGCTAGCATTAGGTAGAGTAGGCTCCAAAACCTGGGGGTCCTTGGTCAAGGACAGACAAGGTTATCTGCCTGATGAACTCGTTCCACCTCTAAATTGACAGGATGGGACCACCTCTACTAGTAGTAAAGAGAAACCGGGCCTTTTTGCCGAACACTTTGCTACCAAAATGCAAGTTCCTTATCCAGCAAGGGACCCTCCAAGAACTGTGTCAAAACGTTCAGTGGTGACAATAAGGCAGGAGGTGCATTTCCTTCTTAAATCGCTTGACCAAGAAAGTTGAGACCAAGATTGCTGAGATGTGCAGACCAGCTAGCAGCCTCTTTAACTCGTATCTTTCAGCACTGCCTAGTACAGTGTAAATTACCTTCTCTGTGGAAAGAGGCAAATGTAGTCCCTGTTCACAAAAATAAGAGCAGAGCAGAAATCAGCAACTACAGACCAGTGCCACTCATGTCAAACACTGACAAGATCCTTGAGACAATAATCTCAAGACAAATGACAGTTTTATGACTACCACTCACTACTTTGTGACCGTCAATATAGCTTCAGGAAAGGTTACTCTGCCTCTGATCTGTTGTTAAACCTCTCCACTAAATGGCACCAGTCACTGGATGAATCCAAAGTCAGCTGTGTGGTAGCACTGGACATTGCTGGTGCTTTTGACCGAGTGTGACACCAGGGCTTCTTGGCAAAACTGCAAGCACTGGGAATTGCAGGCTCTACGCTATGTCTCCTCAGTGATTACCTTCATGGTAGATCTCTAAGGGTAGATCTCAATGGAACAGAATCAGCAAGACATCCAACTGGGGCAAGTGTTCAGAAGGTGTGCTGGGATCATTGTTATGGAATGTCTACTTCAATGACCTTCTTCATCTCATCCAAGAATCCCATGCATATGCAGACGACTGTACTATGATGGTAATGCCGGAGCAGTAGTAAGTATGAATGGGAGAGTGTTGATACCTTGGTAAGAAGTTGATATCCTTGGGGTAAAATTTGACTCCAAACTGACCATGAAGAACCACGTTGTAAATCTTGCAAACAAGGCAGCCAGGAAGCTTACAGCACTTCAACGTATCTCGCATCTGCTTGACAGTAGGGGTTGCAAGATTCTGTATGAGGCACAAGTACCCTCACACCTTCAGTATGCTCCACTTTCTTGGTTTGCCTGCCCTCCCCCCCCCCCCTCTCATCTGCGACTGCTTGACAGTGTAGAGAACATACCAAGACGTCTCATCTCTCGCCTGTACCCATCCTGGATAGATCTGTCATTTCAGCACAGCCTTCAACGCAGGAGGGATGTGGGTGGCCTTACTGTTATGTACAAGGCCAACATTGTCAAAGTGCCACACTTGGCTCCACTTCGAGGACAGACAAAAAACAGCAACTTCACTCTGGCTGTACCCTTCTCCAGAACATCACTTCATCTGAGATCATTTATCCGCAGGATGACTTGAGTCTGGAACACATTCGTACAGCATTATGATGTCAACGAGATAAAGTCAGTTGATCAAATGAAAATGCTGGCCCGCAGATGGCTCCAACTACATCCTGTTCGCAACTTGTATGTTTCATAACAATAAATGCTTTCAAATGAGCTGATGTAGGTAACAGCTCTTAGCTTGTCAATAAAGTTAGGCATCCTTAACTTGTAAATAGCTTGTCAATAAAGCTAGGGATCCTTGACCTAACCTTGTCTAGCCCTGTGTAAAGAGAGAGAGAGGGAGAGAGAGCGAGAGAGAGAGAGAGAGAGAGAGAGAGAGAGAGAGAGAGAGAGAGAGAGAGAGAGAGAGAGAGAGAGAGAGAGAGAGAGAGAGAGAGAGAGAGAGAGCCTAGACTCCAACACAGGTTGTGGGAGCTCTAGCTAGTGCACAGTTGTAAGAGGCCAAAGCTCTCACACAGATGTGGGGGCTCAGGTTCAAACAAGTCTACAGTCTCAGGTTTACACAGGTCTACAGGTTCATGCTCACCTGGTTTACAGTCTCAGGTTCACACAGGTCTACAGTCTCAGGTTCACACACACAGGTTCTGGGGTCTGGGGTACATGTGGGAATCTATGATGGAATACGAGTACTCTAGACCAGATATGTAGGTGTTATGTCATTGTTAACACACACACACACACAACATATATATGTATATATATATATATATATATATATATATATATATATATATATATATATATATATATATATATATATATATATATATATATATATATATATATATATATATATAGACCTGGGCCTATCTTTAAACCCCACCAAATGTGAAATAGTTTCCACCAATCCACAGATGATCCAGAACATTAGGGCTGTTTTACCAGGGGCACGAGCCATTGATCCAGCCAACAGCACTCTCCTTGGTGCTCCTCTTGGGCCCAATGCCATCGATCTGGTCCTGGAAAAAAAAATCTCAGACCTCAGGACGATGGAAGGTAGGATGAAAGACATAGATACACATGATGCCTTCTACCTACTCACCAGGTGCCTGTCAACCCCAAAACTTACATACTTCCTGAGATGCTCCCCAGCCTTCAGCAGCCCGAAACTCAAGGAATATGACTCTCTCCTCAAAACCATGCTAGAGAGTGTATTGAATCTTTCCCTCGAAGATGGACAGTAGTTGCAAGCCTCACTTCCAGACAGGCTTGGGGGGCTGTGAGTACGCAAATCCTCCAAGATTGCCCTACCAGCTTTCTTATCCTCTTCCATAGCATCAAATGAGCTAATAAAACAAATTCTTCCAGACAACCTCAGTGATTCAGCAGGAATACAGGACCCTAGCTACACCAGTGCCATCACTGAATGGGAGACTCTTGCTGCTCCAACACCAAAACCTAGTGAAGAACTGGCCTACAAACAGTCAAGCTGGGACGACCCCATCACTGAAAAGATACTTGCCAATATGCTTAGGGCCGTAACATCAGACAGGGAGACTGCCCGTCTCCTAGCTGTGAGTGCACATCACTCTGGGGACTTCCTCCAAACAGTTCTCATTTCGGCCATGGAAACACGCCTCGACCCTAAGACCCTTTGTATTGCAGTGGCTCTGCGCCTTGCTGCCCCTATTCACACGGAATATACGTGTATTTGCAGAGATGCACAAGCCGACCAATATGGTCTACATGGTCTTAACTGTTCTAAAACCAAGGGTTGGCATGCAAGACACAATGAGGTCAATGACATCATAAAGAGAACCCTTGCTACAGCTGGATGCCCAGCCGAGAGAGAGCCTCGATCACTAGCAGCTAACAATGCCCACAACCCAGCAAACCGCCCCGACGGGATCACCATCTATCCTTGGAAGAATGGCAAGCTCTTAGCATGGGATTATACCTGTGTGTCGACACTGGCTGACACCTACATCCATCACAGTGTCGGGCGACAGGGAGGAGCTGCTGACCACAGAGAGGAGTACAAGAACGGCAAGTACAGAGACATAAGCCAACAGTATCAATTTGTCCCAGTGGGATCAGAGACCTTGGGAGTATGGGGAAAAAATGCAACACGTTTCCTTAAAGAACTTGGTTCCAGACTCATCGACACCACCAGGGACCCAAGGGCAGCCACGTTCATGTTCCAGCGTCTCAGCGTGGCCATCCAGAGGGGAAACGCATGCTGCATACTTGGCTCGCGTCCGGCTTCGGTGGAGCTAGAGGAGATTCATAATCTTTGACATATTGTACCATTGCATTCATGTTCATGTTTGTGTTTTCAATAAATGTATTCTGTCTATTAATAAAGCATTTATATGTATGTATGTATGTGTGTATATAGGATGGGGTGGTAGGAGAAGTGGAATATTCAAATGGCTTCAGGAAGAAATCCAAATATTCTTCCTTGAAGCTTTTTTATCCACTTCTCCGAGGTTATGGGTCCCACAATTTGCACCCGAGGTGGACCCCATCCATATTATATATATTATATATATATATATATATATATATATATATATATATATATATATATACACCTATATATATTGTAGGTAGTAGGTTGGTAGACAGCAACCACCCAGGGAGGTACTACCGTCCTGCCAGGTGACTGTGAAACAGAAACCTGAAACTGTTTTACATGATGGTAGGATTGCTGGTGTCTTTTTCTGTCTCATAAACATGCAAGATTTCAGGTACATCTTGCTACTTCTACTTACACTTAGGTCACACTACACATTCATGTACAAGCATATATATACACACCCCTCTGGGTTTTCTTCTATTTTCTTACTAGTTCTTGTTCTTATTTCCTCTTATCTCCGTGGGGAAGTGGAACAGAATTCTTCCTCCGTAAGCCATGCGTGTCGTAAGAGGCGACTAAAATGCTGGGAGCAAGGGGCTAGTAACCCCTTCTCCTGTATATATTACTGAATGTAAAATGGGAAACTTTCGTTTTTCATTTTGGGCCACCCCGCTTCGGTGGGAAACGGCCGACGTGTTGAAAGAATATATATATATATATATATATATATATATATATATATATATATATATATATATATATATATATATATATATATACACAGAGGCAGGATCCATACATAGCTTTAAGAAGAGGTATGATAAAGCTTATGAAGCAGGAAGAGTGACCTACTAGCGACCAGTGAAGAGGCGTTCCCAGGAGCCGTGACTCAACCCCTGCAACCACAACTAGGTGAGAACACACACACGCCGAGGACAAACTTGCGTTCCTTTAGAGATTTAGCAGTCGGGTTCCTGCCACTAAGCTGCCTCCAGCAGCACAGCCTTGACTTTCTAACTTGTACCCTTCAGGAGGGAAGGCAGGACGGCGCCTCTGCTTCGTCTTCCTCACCTGCAAGTTTTCTGTGAAGCTGTCATCAGCACTCGTCACCTTTCCACCGGCAACACACACTTCCATGCCTTTCCTCCGTCTGATGAGAGAGACAAACTTGTTTTCCTCCGTCTGATGAGAGAGACAAACTTGTTTTCCTCCGTCTGATGAGAGAGACAAACTTGTTTTCCTCCGTCTGATGAGAGAGACAAACTTGTTTTCCTCCGTCTGATGAGAGAGACAAACTTGTTTTCCTCCGTCTGATGAGAGACAAACTTGTTTTCCTCCGTCTGATGAGAGAGACAAACTTGTTTTCCTCCGTCTGATGAGAGAGACAAACTTGTTTTCCTCCGTCTGATGAGAGAGACAAACTTGTTTAACTCCGTCTGATGAGAGAGACAAACTTGTTTTCCTCCGTCTGATGAGAGAGACAAACTTGTTTTCTTTTCCAAATCCTAATACCCCGATTCACCTCCTCGCCACCATATATTTTCTTGTTTTAATGTTTTTTTCCTGAGTTATACTAATCTATTGATACTTCAGTAGCATCAAGTGCAATGTAAGTATCCAGAGGTCCATGCGGTGTTTGTTGTGCAAAGTCTGGTTGACCTGTGGACTTGCTTTTCTTTTGTTATTTAATAGAGTCCAGTCAGGAAATAGCAGAAATTATTTATGAAAAGATGATAATTTCCACATCCTCCTGAAGGCTGTGGAAATAAAGATCAAAAGAATTCTCCGTCCGACTGCACCAACCTTCTTTCTTTTACTTTGTCAGCGGGAAACTTCTTATTTTTCTTTCTCGAAAAACGATTATAGTGTGAGGGAAAAATTGGGAAATATATATCGAGTAATATTGCTTGTTTGTAGTATGTGCAACAGTATTTGCGTGAGGCAGAACGAATGCTGAATGCAAGTTTGAGATTACTTTGTGATATTTACAACTAGAGTTGAATATTTTGTTAATATCTTACATTATAAAAGTTTATAGACAGAAACCTGTTGAGAGAGAAATTCTGCATTTGACATGGTCAAAAATTATTTTTAATAATAAAAAAAATTGGTGCCACTGAAAAATTTGTGAGATCCATCAAACTACTTTTCGAAGATGGTATCAACGAGCAATTTTTTTCCATTGCATTGTGAATGAAATCTTAAGTGATGGTAACTAAGTTTACAAAGAAAGTAAACACCAGGAAGATGTTTGCAGACGATTATATTAAGAAGAACGAATTGATGTCAAGAAGAACTGTTTGTTTTGTGGAGAGAAATGTGACATTTTAACAGAGAAGAAAGAACCTGTGGGTGAACGTAAAGTTTTATGAAGTTCACTATCTGACCATAAGATAAATAAGCAAAGAAAGGAATAAAGCAAAGCAAAGAAATAAAGAGTAATGAGAAAATGTGAGGAGACGAGTGAACACCGTAATAAGTGTTGTTGCAGAAGTACGTTATCATTGCAAACTCTACTCCAAATTTGCATGCTACTGACTATAAGCATTAATTAAAATAAGAACGACACTGTAATCAACATAATATTTATGCGTTTGAAAGGCTGTTCTCGTTTATTGATTATTCTGAAGAATGCAGTTCTCTGTATGCGACTTGATAAGGAAACTAGAACATTTAACAGATGATTTATCAATAACTAACAAAACAATAAAAGCAAAATGAAGATGGCGTCATGATTGCATAAATGCAGGAGACCAACAGTTGCTTCATTCCTTGGCACTGACTTCACCAGTTGCTTCATTCCTTGGCACTGACTTCACCTTATTAATGCTGGGAAAGAAAGTTTCTCAACTCTTTCTGCTGGACAGTAGCGGCATCTGGTAACTTAGAGGTAGTAAACAGAGGAATAAAAACTATTTTCATGAATAAACTAACACAGATTGTAACGACGATGATGACTGGGTGACAAAATTAATTGCCAGTACTTTCTGTTTACCTGGAGTTTACCTGGAGAGAGTTCCGGGGGTCAACCTGGTCTGTGACCAGGCCTCATGGTGGATCAGAGCCTGATCAACCAGACTGTTACTGCTGGCCGCACGCAGTCCGACGTACGAACCACAGCCCGGCTGGTCAGGTACTGACTTTAGGTGCCTGTCTAGTGCCTGCTTGAAGACAGCCAGGGGTCTATTGGTAATCCCCCTTATGTACGCTGGGAGGCAGTTGAACAGTCTTGGGCCCCTGACACTTATTGTGTTGTCTCTCAACGTGCTAGTGGCACTCCTGCTTTTCATTGGGGGGATGTTACATCGTCTGCCGAGTCTTTTGCTTTCGTAGGGAGTGACACTCGTGTGCAAGTTTGGTACTAATCCCTCTAGAATTTTCCAAGTGTATGTAATAATGTATCTCTCCCGCCTGCGTTCTAGGGAGTACAGGTTAAAGAACTTCAAGCGTTCCCAGTAATTGAGGTTGTTTATCGCAGTTATTCTTGCTGTGAAGGTTCTCTGTACATTTTCTAGTTCAGCAATTTCACCTGCTTTGAAAGGTGCAGTTAGTGTGCAGCAATATTCCAGCCTAGATAGAACAAGCGACCTGAAAAGTGTCATCATGGGCTTGGCATCCCTGGTTTTGAAGGTTCTCTTTATCCATCCTGTCATTTTTCTAGCAGATTCGATTCCTATGGTGTTATGGTCCTTGAAGGCGAGATCCTCTGACATGATCACTCCCAGGTCTTTGACATTAGTTTTTCGCTCTATTGTGTGGTTGGAATTTTTTTATACTTCGATGAAATTTTAATTTCCTCACGTTTTCCATATCAGAGTAATTGAAATTTCTCATCATTGAACTTCATATTGTTTTCTGCAGCAAATTTAAAGATTTGGTTTATGTCTGTGAGTCTTGCAGTGTCTTCAATGGTGGACCTGTCGCAGTCGGTGTCATCTGCAAGGAAGACACGCCCTGTGGTTTATCCTGTCTCCGATATGAGGATAGAGAACAAGATGGGAGCGAGTACTGTGCCTTGTGGAACAGAGCTTTTCAAAGTATCCGCCTCAGACTTTACTCTGTTGACTACTACTCTTTGTGTTCTATTTGTTAGGAAATTATAGATCCATCTACCAACTTTTCCTGTTATTCCTTTATCACGCATTTTGTGTGCTATTACACCATGGTCACAATTGTCAAAGGCTTTTGCAAAGTTTGTGTATATAACATCTGCATTCTGTTTGTCTTCTAGAGCATCCAGGACCTTGTCGTAGTGGTCCAGTAGTTGGGACAGACAGGAGCGACCTGCTCTAAACCCATCCTGCCCTGGGTTGTGTAATTGATGGGTATCTAGATGAGTGGCGATCTTGCTTCTTAGAACCCTTTCAAAGATTTTTATGATATGGGATATTAGCGATATTGGTCTGTAGTTCTTTGCCAGTGCTTTACTGCCGCCTTTGTGGAGTGGGGCTATGTCTGTTGTTTTTAGCAACTTCGGGACGACCCCAGTGTCCATGCTCCCTCTCCATAGGATGTTAAAAGCACGTGATAGAGGCTTCTTGCAGTTTTTGATGAACACGGAGTTCCATGCAGATTTATGAATTCAGACATGATATGGTATGGAAAATATATCCAAAATTATTATTTTTATTTTTATTAACACATCAGCTATTTCCCACCAAGGCAGGGTGGCCCGAAAAACCAAAACTTTTATCATCACACACCCCATCACTGTCTTGCCAGAGGCATTCTTACACTAAAGTTACAAAACTGCGATATTAACACCCCTCCTTCAGAGTGCCGACACTGTATTCCCATCTCCAGGACTCAAGTCCGGCCTGCCGGTTTTCCTGAAACCCTTCATAAATGTTACCTTGCCTACACTCCAACAGCACGTCAAGTCCTAAAAACCATTTGTCTCCATTCGCTCCTATCTAACACACTCATCCACGCTTGCTGGAAGTCTAAGCCCCTCGCACACAAAACCTCCTTTACCCTCTCCTTCCAACCTTTCCTAGGCCGACCACTACCCCGCCTTCCCCCCACTACAGATTTATACATCTCGAAGTCATTCTATTTAGTTCTTTCCTCTCTATATGTCCCAACCATCTCAATAACCCCTCCTCAGCCCTCTGGATAATAGTTTTGGTAATCCCACACCTCCTCCTAATCTCTAAACTACGGATTCTCTGCATTATATTCACACCCCTCATTGCCATTAGACATGACATCTCCACTGCCTCCAGACTTCTCCTTGTTGCAACATTCAAAACCCATGCCTCACACCTATACAAGAGCGTTAGTATAATTATACTCTCGTACATTCCCCTCTTTGCTTTCATGGATAAAGTTCTCTGTCTCCACAAGCTCTTCAGTGCACCACTCACCTTTTTCCCATCGTTAATTCTATGATTCACCTCATCCTTCATAGACCCATCTGCTGACACATCCACTCCCAAATATCTGAACACATTCACCTCCTCCATACTCTCTCCCTCCAATCTGATATCCAATCTTCCGTTATCTAATTATTTTTGTTATTGTCATCACCTTACTCTTTCCTATATTCACTTTTAATTTCCTTCTTTTACATACCCTACCAAACTCATCCACCAACCTCTGCAACTTCTCTTCAGAATCCCCCAAAAGCACGGTGTCATCAGCAAAGAGCAACTGTGACAACTCCCACTTTGTGTTAGATTCTATATCTTTTAACCCCACACCTCTTGCCAACACCCGAGCATTCACTTATCTTACAACTCCATCTATAAATATATTGAACAACCACGGTGACATCACACATCCCTGTCTGGCCTACTTTTACTGGGAAATAATTTCCCTCTTGCCTACATACTCTAACCTGAGCCTCACTATCCTCATAGAAACTTTTCACCGCTTTCAATAACCTACCATTTGCAATATCTGCCACATTGCCCCCTATCCACCCTATCATATGCCTTTTCCAAATCTATAAATGCCACAAATACCTTTTACCCTTATCAAAATACTGTTCACCTATATGTTTCTCTGCAAACACTAGGTCTACACACCCCCTACCCTTCCTAAAGCCTCCTTGTTCATCTGCTATCCTGCTCTCCGTCTTACTCTTATTTCTTTCAATAATAACTCTACCATACACTTTACCAGGTATACTTAACAGACTTATTCCCCTATAATTTTTACACTCTCTTATGTCCCCTTTGCCTTTATACAAAGGAACTATGCATGCTCTCTGCCAATCCTTAGGTACCTTACCCTCTTCCATACATTTATTAAATATAAACACTAACCACTCCAAAACTATATCTCCACCTGCCTTTAACATTTCTATCTTTATCCCATCAATTCCAGCTGTTTTACCCCCTT
Organism: Cherax destructor; assembly: GCA_009830355.1. Taxonomy (NCBI): domain Eukaryota; kingdom Metazoa; phylum Arthropoda; class Malacostraca; order Decapoda; family Parastacidae; genus Cherax; species Cherax destructor. The sequence goes on along the minus strand of WNWK01021894.1, from coordinate 8,433 downwards.
TCATTCTACTCACTGCCTCACGAATTTTCCCCACACTCACAACTGGTTCTTCCTCACTCCTATAAGATGTTATTTTCCTGCCCTATACACGAAATCACAATTTCTCTATCTCCATCAACATTCAAGAATTCCTCAAAATATTCCCTCCACCTTCCCGATACCTCTAACTCTCCATTTAATAACTTTCTAATAGAATTATCAAAGCTTAAATAGAATTATCAAAGCTTATTTCTTGGGTAGCATTTAAGATTGGGTTGAACAAATATCTTGTTAGTTGGATGGAATGTGAAGGACTTGCCTAGTATGGGCCAACAGGCCTGCTGCAGTGTTCCTCCTTTCTTATGTTCTTATGTTCTTATGTTAACTTATTAATCTCACTCCAAAACTTTTTCTTATTTTCAAAAAAAAAATTGTTGATAACATCTCAGCCACCCTCTCATTTGCTCTCTTTTTACATTGGTTCACCGCTCTCTTAACCATTTTTTTCTCTCCATATACTCCTCCCTCCTTGCATCACTTCTACTTTGTAAAAACCTCTCATATGCTAACTTTTTCTCTCTTACTACTCTCTTTACATCATCATTCCACCAATCGCTCTTATTCCCTCCTGCACCCACTTTCCTATAACCACAAACTTCTGCTGAACACTATAACACTATATTTTTAAACTTACCCCATACCTCTTCTACCCCATTGCCTATACTCTCACTAGCCCATCTGTCCTCCAACAGTTGTTTATATCTTACTGTCATGATATCTTGTATATATTTCATCTCTTTGATAATACGACCTTGCTAGTATCTTCGTTATTAGCTAAATCGAAGCTACTGGATCTTGGTATTATTATCCTATTCATCCTTCATCATAACACAGTATTATTTTACCAGTACGGTATATATTTAATATATTTGGCTATGAGTGTTATATGTAAAGCATGTAACTGCCAGTACACAGTACACTCATGTTGTTTGGTCGTGACGTCACAAGTTGGCGCCAAATAGTTATATCACTTGATCCGACGTGACTTGTGGTGCACTAGGATTTGTCTAGGTAGTGTCTCACTTGACTTAGCAGAGAGAGCACCTATTCTCTGATATTGTAGCCATTCTCACGCCATTATCTAGCATGGACATGGGAATAAGCAGCCACTTGATCATTGGATTTTGATTGTCTTTACTGTGTAAGCCAGAACTGTTCTACTGAGTGATACCCCAGTGAATTATTTTTGAAAAGACGGCCAGTCAGAAACCATATTTGTGTTTATCGTGCATTGTAGTATTTTCTTATTGTACTTCATTAATACTGAAGGTTCAGTGTTTAAGAATGTGTTAACTTCCTTTAGAAACTTAAAGGAACCTTAAACAGTGTATATATATTTATAGCATACTTATCAAACAAAAGCTAATTCTAGTTTAATTAAATTAAATCGATTTTTGTTTGAAGTTTCTATTTCCTATTTGATACATAATAAGGAAGGAATATTGATCTATATTACGAGTTAAAAAGCACTCTATACTTTGCCCACTCGTAATAAATGGGGGTCTGCTCCTAAGAGCTACAGTAAATTAAAATTTGCTATAAATTAAGCAAAATGGAAATTCTCACATCATTATTCGAAGATATTACAGTGCACAAATTGGCAACTTTGAAATTACAAAGGTGGTGGCAAGTAGCCAGAGTCCTGGGTGTACCATATAATAGACATTATACGGCAAACACACTGCGCTCCATAATACAGAACTTGTTGTTTCCCGATGGCTATGATGAACCCTTAGTTGAATCAGAGGATACGAATAGCCTGATCTCACAGATAAATGGCGCTTCACAATACAGGAGGGAAGCTCTTTTGTCTCCACCCACTGAAGAATTACCTCAAACGTCCAGAGAATCAGAACAGAGAATCAGTCAAGATGAGACGAACGCCGGGAATATGGCAGAACCTGTGTCTCCAGCTCTCACACTCTTCACCAGACTTACTGAATCTGATCAACCTGGAACAACGCACGGTAATCCTCCATCATCCACGTCGATTCCTCCCGAGACTCTCTCAGGAACAGTGTGATCGGCTAGAACGAATTCGTAATACTCGTAATACTTACCCTAACTGCCTCCTCCTCTAGTTTATAAATCTTCACTTCTCTCTTACTTGCTGCTTCTATTTTCCTTGTATCCCATCTACTTTTCAATCTCACTGTAGCTACAACTAAAAAGTGTTCTGATATATCTGTGGCCCCTCTATAAACATATACATTCTGACATGTACATGTGACCGAATATATGAGCGTCCGTAATAGTCATAGATCAGCCATAACATAAAGCATAATTTGATGGACGAGTTGGGTGAATGTGAGAGACGTGATCTGTCTATTTACGATTTACACAACATTGGTAATTTGTATAATATATAATGTAAAATAATACTCCTCTAGCCTAGGTGTGCTGTTAAGCAACACACACACACACACACACACACACACACACACAATTCAGTCTGGGGAACATAAGGTAGTCATTGCAGTGATGTATAATCCACCACAGAACTGCAGGAGGCCAAGAGAGGAATACGAAGAGAACAACAGAGCAATGGTGGACACACTGGCTGAGGTGGCAACAAGAGTTCAGTCGAGCAGAGCAAAGTCACTGGTTATGGACGATTTCTACCACAGGGAGATCGACTGGGAAAACCTGGAGCCACATGGGGGTCCCGAAACATTGAGAGCCAAGATGATGGATGTGGTACTGGAAAATCTCATGCATCACCATGTCAGGGACACTACCAGAGAGAGAAGGGAGGATGAACCAGCAAGACTGGACCTCGTGTTCACCCTGAGCAGTTCAGACATTGATGACATCACATATGAGAGGGCCCTTGGAGCTAGTGATCACGTAGAGTTACAAGTGGATAGGGTAACAGGAGTTGAATGGGAAAAGTCAAACTATAAAAAGGGGGATTACACAGGTATGATAAACTTCCTGCAGGAGGTTCAGTGGGACAGAGAATTGGTAGGAAAGTCAGTAAACGAAATGATGGGATACATAACAACAAAATGCAAGGAGGCAGAGGAAAGGTTTGTTCATAAGGGCAACAGAAATAATGGGAAGAGCAAAGCGATCCCTTGGTTTACCCGAAGGCGTAAGGAGGAAAAAACTAAGTGCACTACAGAATGGAAAAAGTACAGAAGGCAAAGGACCCAGGAAAACAAGGAGATTAGTCGGAGATCCAGAAACGAGGATGCACAGATAAGGAGGGAGACCCAGCGACAGTTCGAAAACAATATAGCATCGAAAGTCAAGTCTGACCCAAAACTGCTGTATAGTCACATTAGGAGGAAGACAATAGTCAAAGACCAGTTGATCAGGCTAAGGAAAGAAGGAGGGGAACTCACAAGAAACAATCAAGAGGTATGTGAGGAGCTCAACACGAGATTTAAGGAAGTATTTACAGTGGAGACAGGAAGGACTCTGGGAAGACAGAACAGAGTGGGACACCAACAAGGAATATACCAACAAGTGTTGGATGACATACACACAACTGAGGAAGAGGTGAAGAAGCTGCTAAGTGACCTTGATACCTCAAAGGCGATGGGACCAGACAACATCTCCCCATGTGTCCTTAGAGAGGGAGCAGATACGCTGTGTGTGCCACTAACCACAATCTTCAACACATCCCTTGAAGCTGGGCAACTACCTGAGGTATAGAAGTCGGCAAATGTAGTTCCCATTTTCAAAAACGGAGACAGAAAAGAGGCACTAAACTATAGACCAGTGTCATCACTGACGTGTATAGTATGCAAAGTCATGGAGAAGATTTTCAGGAAGAGAATGGTGGAGCACCTGGAACTGAACAAGATTATAAACGACAACCAGCACGGATTCATGGAAGGCAAATCTTGTGTCGCAAACCTTCTGGAGTTTTAATGACAAAGTAACAGAAGTAAGACATGAGAGAGAGAGGGGTGGGTTGATTGCATTTCTTGGATTGCAAGAAGGCCTTCGACACAGTTCCTCACAAGAGATAAGTGCAGAAGCTATAGAATCAGGCACGTACAAGAGGAAGGGCACTGCAATAGATCAGAGAATACCTGAGAGGGAGGCAACAACGAGTCATGGTACATGATGAGGTATCACAGTGGGCGAATGTGACGAGCGGGGTCCCACAGGGGTCAGTCCGAGGACCAGTGCTATGTTTCGTATATGTGAATGACATGATGGAAGGGATAGACTCAGAAGTGTCCCTGTTCGCAGATGATGTGAAGTTAATGAAGAGAATCAAATCAGATGATGATCAAGCAGGACTTCAAAGAGACCTTAACAGGCTGGACACCTGGTCCAGCAACTGGCTACTCGAATTTAACCCCGCCAAATGTAAAAGTCATGAAGAACGGGGAATGGCAAAGAAGACCCCAGACAGAGTATAGGCTAGGTGGCCAAAGACTGCAAACCTGGCTCAAGAAGAAAGATCTTGGGGTGAGAACCAAGCCTACACACTGGTGGAAGAACCTAGGCTTATACTTTGGTGTAGACGTCATATGATCTCACAAAAGTGTAGTGGTTGCCACACTTGAGCCTCATGTGTATATGACACATAGGTGTAGGCGCTCCAGAATCGCGCGTTTGAGTTCAGACAATACAAACCAGTGTATGAACAAGGCTCACACACACAGGTATGTGAGTCTAGGCATAAAAACTGGTGTGACAGACTAAGCACAAACACAGGTGTGGCAGCCCAGGTTCTACGACTGGTGTATTGAACAGGATCTTGCACAGGTATGTTATCCCAGATTAGAACACAAGAACGACGGCCAAAGTTTACACACTGGTGTATGATTCATGGGTCTAACGTAGGTGTAAGGGTTCATGCTCACACACACTGATTGTTGGGGCCAAGGCTCACACAGTGATAAGGGCACAGGCTCTTACACAGTTGTGGGCTTCTAGGCTTGCACATAGAAGTAGATGCTCAGGCTCACACTCAGATGTTTGGGCTCATAAAGAAATGAAAGGAGAAACTTAGCAAATCATTGGCTAGTTTTTCAACATATCACTACAAAATGGCATAAATGTAATTCACCTCTCCAGGTATCTACAAAGCAGGAAAAAAGTCCTTAGCTTCGAATTATTGACCAGTTAGCCTAACTTCCATTGTGGAAAAGCTGATGGAATCAATAATTGCCAAGGATATTCGGAGCCACCTTGAAAGACATAAACTTATCAATGAATCTCAGCACTTCTTTACAAAGGGGCGTTCCTACCTTACGATTTTTTTTTGCTAAGGTATTCGAGGAGGTAAATCATGGCAATTTATTCAATATTGTTTATATGGACTTCAGTAAGACTTTTGATAAAGTTCAACATAGGAGATTGTTGAGGAAAGTAGAGACACTGAAAGGGAGAAGATTTTTCCCTGGACTGAGGCGTGGTTGAGGGACAGGCAAGAGGCGTGGTTGAGGGACAGGCAAGAGAGGGTCTGTATAAATGGGGAGACATCAGAGTGGGACATGTCAGTGTTGACCCCTTTATTGTTCACGTTATACATTAACGACGTAGATGAGGGAATAAATAGTGAAGTACGCAAGTTTGACGATGACACCAAAATAAGCCGTCGGATTAATTCTAACGAAGACACTAGAGAGCTACAGGAAGATTTGAATAGATTGATGCAGTGGTCGGAGAAGTGGCAGATGCCTTTTAATATAGACAAATGCAAATATATAACCATGACCCTTATAAACTCAATAATGTAGATCTTAATCACTCTGAATGCGACTTTTTTTTAGGAGTTCTGGTTAGCAATATTCTAAAACCAAGAAGAAAATGTTCACAATAAAGCGAATAGAATTCTTGGCTTCATATCACTAAGTATAATAACAGGAGTCCTTATGTTATCCTTTATCTTAATTAATTAGACACTTGTGCAACACTTGGGGATCTTTACTGTTGTAACGTTTCGCCCACCAGTGGCTTCCTCAGTCCAATACACAGAAAAATGGTTGAAGGGGGAGTTTGAGGCAATCAGTCCTCCAGCTTCTGGTGGGCGAAACGTTTCCACAATAATGATCCCCAAGTACTGCACAAGTGTCTAATTCATCAACCTGTCTGTTCTTTGAACCATTTATCTACAATTCGTGTCAGACACAACAGCATCTTGGGATCTTGATACAGGGAATTTCACGCTTTGCATAACCAATGACTTACTTCAACTTTGTGGGATTTTTCCACGGTGACGCCGCCCACAACTACTTCGGCTCACCTGTCTGCCGTATATAGTCACCTTCTCCGCGCATCTGCTGTACTGTTATCAAGATTGATGGACTAATTATATCGACTCCAGGCTGAAGGACTGATTACCTCAAACTCCTTCTGATCTTCAACCATTTCCCTCTGTGTTGGACTGAGGAAGCCAATGGTTGGCGAAACGTTTCCACAATAAAGATACGCAAGTGTTACACAAATGTCTAATTCGTCAACTTATCGGTTATCTGAACCATTTATCTCCTATTATTATTAGTTGGTTAGGCTTCATTTAGATTATGCTGGTCACTTCTGGTCACCGTATTACAAAATGGACATAAATGCGCTGGGAAACGTACGGAGAAGAATGACAAAGTTGATTCCATGTGTCAGAACTTTTCCTACAAGAAGAGCCTGAGGACACTGAATCTGCGCTCTCTGGAAAAGTGAAGAATTAGGAGGGATAGAATTGAGGTGTATAAAGGGAAAACAGGAATAAATAAAGAAATAGCGTACTAAAAGTATTTGACCAAGACAGAACTCGCAGCAATTGTTTCAAGTTGGAAAAATTTAGATTTAGATACGATATAGGAAATCATTGGTTTGGTAATTGAGTTGTGGTTGAGTGGAACTCCCAAGTAACGTCATTGAAGCTTAAGCTCGAGTAGCTTTAAAAATAGGAAAGACAAGTACATGTAGTGCGTAGATTTGGACAAACAGACTTACACACAAGTGTGGGACAAAATCTTACTTACAGGGGTTGAACCCATTTTCACAGAACGGGGAAGGGGGATGAAGCTTACACAGAGGTTGGGAACCCAGGTGTTCACTCAGGTGCGGGAAGCAAGCTAACACTTGTGTGTAAGCTTGAATCCCACACCTGTGTGTAAGCTTTTGCCCAAAACCTATATGAAAGCCTCTGCCGCACACTTCTGTGCTAACCTCGTTTTCACACTGTGTGTAAGTTTGGACCAAGTCGTACACACAGTGGAATCATAGTTTTCAAATGGAGGTGAGGCAAAACCTTTCACATATGTGTGGGACCCTTTTTTTCATACAGGAGTTAAGCCAAGGGATACACGCAGGTAGAAAGTTAGGATTTTCACACAAGTTGGGGTTTCGGTTTTAAAACTGGTGTTAGGCCCAGGTTCTCGCACAGGTGTAGGGTCCTCATAGGATGACCCCTTCCCCCTCGACGTCACACACATTATACAAACTAAATATACTGATATGTGAACGAGGCTCACACACAAGTGTGGCGGCCCAAGCTAACGCACACTACTGTGGCATGCCAGGCAGCCAGGGTATGAACCCGGCTCACACACTAATGATGTATATACGAAGCTTAAACACTGGTATAGTGATGGTTAGTTAGTTGTGCTGCGTGACCTGCTAGTTTATTGTGCACCCCATGCTCGTCCTGTGAGCAGAAGCGCCAAAAAACTGGATTACTGAGGTCACAATGGGTCTTTGTCAGACGACCCCACTGTGCATTGTTACATCATTAGAAAGAAATAGAAAGATTGCAACCCAATATTTATAATCTTTTCTTTTTTGAGATTGCAATCCATACTGTATTGTGTAAATCAACTATGGTATGTGAGGCATTTACATGTTTGTGAATGAAGAGGCTTACTCACATGTGGAGGATCCCAGGCTCACTCACAGGTGGAGGAACCCAGGCTCACTCACAGGTGGAGGAAACCTGGCTTACTCACAGGTGGAGGAACCCAGGCTCACTCACAGGTGGAGGAAGCCAGGCTCACTCACAGGTGAAGGAACCTAGGCTCACTCACAGGTGAAAGAACCCAGGCTTACTCACAGGTGAAGAAACCCAGGCTCACTCACAGGTGGAGGAACCCAGGCTCACTCACAGGTGGAGGAACCCAGGCTCACTCACAGGTGGAGGAACCCAGGCTCACTCACAGGTGAAGGAACCCAGGCTTACTCACAGGTGAAGAAACCCAGGCTCACTCACAGGTGGAGGAACCCAGGCTCGCTCACAGGTGGAGGAACCCAGGCTCCCCAGGTGAAGGAACCCAGGCTCACTCACAGGTGGAGGAACCCAGGCTTACTCACAGGTGAAAGAACCCAGGCTCACTCACAAGTGAAGGAACCCAGGCTCACTCACAGGTGGAGGAACCCAGGCTCACTCACAGGTGAAGGAACCCAGGCTCACTCACAAGTGGAAGAACCCAGGCT